>VYZQ01018348.1:0-17338 GCA_013400655.1 Mystacornis crossleyi
AAAAAAAAAAGCTTTGAGAAGCTTAGCTCTGTGGTATCAGGCGTGGCACCAGACACCTGCCTGAAAGGCAGCTCATCATCTCTTGAAGGAAAACTTCACGCCCCCCTCACTCTTATTTGCTCTCCCTATATTACCATAATGAAATGTCAGCTTGCCACCAGCTCTGCTGCTGAGCAGATGTCTCCTCCTAATTACTGTTGTTGCAGGGTTTCAGTGTTTATCCTGACTGTGTAGGCAGGCTGTTAAAGCATTAACTGCCTCCCATCACAGCCTGGCCACGCAGTTGCTGCACATCTGGCAGAAGATCTAAGTACTGGTGCTCTCCGGCAAGTTTTTTCTGCTGGATCTCCAAAGCAGCTCTTGAATGTGCCAAGAATAGCATCCCCCAACAGTGCTTTAAACCGAAGAGAGGGCCTTGCAGAAAAAATATCTGCAAATGTGGCTTCCCCTCCCTGAGCGTGGCCTGCTGGAAAGGTGGCTTGAAAAGAGCAGAAAGTTAAATGGAGTTTGTTCATTCTTGGTCCTAAAGCACAAACTGGGATGCTCGGGCAGGCTGCCTTTGTGGCAGTGTGTTGGTCGGGTTTGTAAAGCAGGAAAGGGTTAGACCAGCAGTTTCCTCCACCCAGTGTGCATTTCCTAGGAGATATGAAAAGTGCTCATGGGGAGGTATAAAAACAAACGTGCTCTGTTTGCAAGAAGGAAATGTGAAAACAGTGCTTGGAGCCAGGGGAGGAGCGAGGCCAGGGTGTCCTGGTCCTCTGGGGAGGGCAAGATTAGAGGATTTCCTCCTCCTCCTCCTTCAGTAAAGTCTCCTGGGTTTTCTACAGTTCTCCTTTTGGGGTCATTTCATGTTCTGAAAGTTGGTGGGTTTTTTGTTTTTCGAGTTCTCCAAGTTCCTGAGAAATAAGCCACTTTCCTACAACTCCCTGCTTCACTCCGTGGCCTGGAAATGTCTTTCAACTGCAGTGTTGCACAAAAGGGGTGTTTTTTGTTGCTCTTTTCAGTGCATCTCAGCCTCCAAGCTTGCAAGGGTTTGTTTCATGTTTGATGTGCAAGCACTTCAGCCGGTGCCCACGGTTGGCCTCATGGAGCTGAAGGAGAGCTGAAGTGTTTGCTGGAGCCTCACGGAGTGAAGGGGCAGGCTTGGCCACAGCTCTGGGTGCAGGAGTGGTGGGAATGGCTGGGAGCTTTGTGCCAGGGTGGGGGTCTGGGGCGATGCAAAGCAAGTTGAGGTTGTTCCTCTCTTTGTGGGCTCCATTGAGAAGCTGGCTGTATGAAGAGTGCCTCTCTGGGATGCTGGCACCAGGCAGCTGGGGGTTGCTCCAAGCTCGCAGATCCATTATTCCATCTTTGGAGACAGAAATGCCCACTGATTTCTGAGCTCTTGGCTGAACTTGGCACTCAGCTGCTCATCACCTGTTTCATGCTGCCTGTGGTTTTGCCCCTTCTGATGAGCTTCACAGCACTGCAGTTTCAAAATAAACTGAAAATGACCCTCTTTATTTGGGTCCCATAAACCTTTAATATGTCAGGTGGCCCAACCCATCAGCTGGTCTGATAGGGCCAAGCAAATCCGCAGGATGTGTGAGTGTTTTCCCTCTCCAGCAGCATTGCTTGTTCCCTCTGGTTGAGCTTTCCCTGAGTTCGTGTCTGTTCTTTGCTGAATTCCTAGATGTATTTCTGAGAATTGTGTCCCAGTGAGGTACCTAAAAGGAATGCCTGTAGGAAATGGCCCTCCTGCTCCATTATATTCCATCTCCAGCAGCAGCTGGGAGTGTGGTGCCCAGGCTTGCACCTTTATCTTCACCCTGCTGGAAAGGTTTCCCCTGGGTCTGTTGGCTGCCGTGGCAGACCATGCTCCTGTTTTGGGGTGTTTTCTTTCAGTGCACTACCAGAAAATCATCCACCGGGACATCAAGCCTTCCAACTTGCTCTTGGGAGATGATGGCCACGTCAAAATCGCTGATTTTGGTGTCAGCAATCAGTTTGAAGGGAACGATGCCCAGCTTTCCAGCACGGCAGGGACACCAGCCTTCATGGCACCGGAGGCCATCTCACCGACTGGCAAAAGTTTCAGTGGCAAGGTAGGTCTTTGCTCACAGCTGGCATCTCCTGGGGCCCCAGGCACGGCACAAAGGGCAGTGCCACACCTGCATCCTGACTGTGGTACAAATTAGGGTTGTCATTGAGTAAAACGGAGGCTCTAATTCTGTCCAGTCCAGGCAAAACTCACATTGGTTGTTCTGTGCAGTGGGCAGACACTTTGCTGTGGACTCCTGCCCAGGCAGAAACCATGCTAGAGCCTTTTCCCTGCCCAAAGGGAAAGGAGGAAACCTTTGATTCCCTGAAAGTGAGAGGCACTGCCGAGGCTGGGGATGCAGGCATAGGCATAGGGTCTAACGGGGAGATTTTGTCTGGAGAACTTTTGAGGTTCAGCCCTGAATGGTGTAATTTCCTGTAAGAAGGGGCTGCTTGCTGGTCACAGCGGGCCAAGGGAGCAATGCCTGGCCCAGCACAGCCCTTATTCCTCGGGTGGGCAACAGGTGCCCTTAGGAGCCCAACTTCAAAGTGGCGTAGAACATGTTAAATCCATACAAACAGTGTTTTCTGAATTGGTGGGGTGATCCAGCTCACTCGGATCATCTGTGCTGCCTCTCTCACTGCCTGTCCGTGCTCTCTTGCAGGCACTGGATGTGTGGGCCATGGGAATCACCCTGTACTGCTTTGTTTACGGGAAGGTAAGCTGCCTTCCAGCTGCTGGAGCCCCGCACCGCACTGGCTCCCTGGCTTTTGTCTCATTCCTTTCCAAATAAAGGCAAATGTTAGAGACAAAGACCCACCTTCTGCAAGCTCTCAAATCCCCTTGCAGATCCGAAGGGGCTGACACTGTGATCTGTGGAAAGGATTGTTTCCAGCGTTGGTCCCTGAATGCAGAGCCCTTGTTTGTGCTACAAACCCACAACAGCATCAGCAGCACCACCAGCAGTTTGTGGGGGGTTTATCCACACTGCCTGCATTTAGAAATGAGCCAGAGCGTGGATAGAGGCGTAGGATTGATCCCAAACTGCTGCAGCACTTTAGGAACAGATTACAGAAAGCTCTGTCTGCCAAAGCTGAGTTAGGACTGATGGGGGTCTGGTCTGGCACAGGCAGCTCTCCAGTGCTGCCCTCTGCCCCTCCGTGTCCTGTCCACGGCTTTTCCCTCCCCTGTGGCCAGAACGCCCCCGGCCCAGCCGTGCTCTCCCAGGATGAGCAGTACAGCAGGCTGTGCAGTCTCTGTGGGCAGGAATGTTACCTGAGCCTCTGTCCAGGCACAGACTGCTGCAGATCCCACCACACGGGCACCAGGCATCCAGCTCTGGGCTAAGAAGTGGCCAGGGAAGGTGGCAATGGCAGTTTGTGGTCACCTGGCAGGCTGGATGAAGGAGGGTATTCCAGTCCAGTTATGTATTCCCTAGATGCCTCTGCTGTTCTGAATTTATTTTTTAATAAGGAATGCATCGAGTTATTTTGTGTGGGGAGATTTTATTTATTTCTGTCTCTGTGTAAATTCCGGGGGGTACAGAGAGTGTACTTGTGTTACATGAGTGACAAATGCCTGATTGATGCCAGGATCTTGGATAACTGGAAAATCTCTTGTTTGTTTTACAGTGCCCTTTTATAGATGAATATATTCTGGGTCTTCATAACAGGATCAAGACCAAGCCTGTGGAATTCCCAGAAGAGTGAGTAAACTTTACTCTGCTACTGTAAAATAAAGTTCACTTTTCAGCGTTATTCTCTGTGTGGCACAGATGCCAGTGGGCCACCACGGGGAGTGGACACGAGTGGGTGAGGTGCTCTGTGTTCTCCTGGGTCCTTCACGTGGGTTTTGTGCTGGTGATGTTGTTGAGGTGCTACGAGTGCCTCTGCTCTTCCTCTGTCCTTGCTGTGCAGAGAGAGGTTAAAGGAAATGGCTCTTGAAATCTTTGGAAGTGAAGGGATTCCAGGATCTAGGAAGTTCTGCCCCACCTACTGGACCGTGGAGATGCTGGATGCATGGTTTGGTTGGGGTTTTGTTTCTCTCCATGCAGCAGCCACCAGAATGATTCAATGTATTCATATTCAAAAGCAATGTGGTGATAAACCTTGGCCTTGGTCTAAGTAAACACATCCCTCTGCTGTGGACTTCCCCTGGAGCCAGGGGAAGTGTCTGAGGGAAGGATGCTTGTTCTGAGACGTGCAACCACAGCTCAGCAAATCGCACTCCTCCAGCACGCCCCAGGAAAACATGGGTTTGTCTTTTGCACTGGCAGAGAGGGGCCAGTTATGAAAAAACCAGGAATTACTGTGTGCTGTTGAGGGGCTGCTCCCATCCTGCTTTGGTCAGTGAAGAAAACCCTGTGGGGCACAGTGGCAGTGCTGGGATGGTCAGGTGGGGTGGCCAGCTGTGGTCACAGCATGTGCTCAGCAGCGCAGGGGACAAGCCAAGGCCGCTCACGTGGCATTTGGGCAGTGGAAGTTCACTGCTGAGGTGATGAGTGTCTGTGGTGTTGTCAGAGTCTGGCAGGAGGTGATGACACTCCCCACGTGCTCTGTCGTGCTGGCCCAATGGTCGCCCTTCCTGTAGCTTCGAGTGCTGGCCACCCCTCAGCATTTCCTCCAGCTTCAGGCCTTTGGTGACTTTCTGTTGGTGAAGAATTTGTTTCCCCTGGTTCCTGTCAGATGAAGTATCCAGAGCTGGACTCTTCGCTTTCCTTCCCAAATCCACACAGTAGTCAGGCAAAGAATTCTTGACCTAATTGCTTGTTCTAATAAAAATGTATAGATAATATGACTTAAAGCAAGCACAAAGAAATGATAACTCTGATGAAAGGCACATGTGGAAGGGAAGGATGTTGTCAGGCAGCCTGTGGTATGTGCACGTATCCAACATCTCCGGCAAGGCAAGACTGTTTGTGGGCTGCTCACTGAATTTTCACCTTACAGTAAAGGGCTGGGCCTCTGCCTGGGCAGTTCCAGACCTCCTCCTGATTCCACAGAAAGCGAGGGATACTCAGGGTGCCCTCTTAGACATCTGCCTCAGCTGGGCTGACTGAGCCCTGGCTCCAGGGGCTGCATTAATTACCCCTGCACTGATGAGGAGGCACAGCCACTGCAGACCGCTCAGCCACCTCTGCCCAGGTGGAGCCGCAGAGGACTCTGCAGCTCCAGGGACCTGGGGGTCTGGTCACTTGTTAGATGGCACACACAGACCCCAGTGAGGGTACGGAGCAGTTCTGCAGGACCAGATGACCAGGCCTGAGGCTTTAGGAGCACTAAGGCTGGTCAGGCTCCACTGCCGTGTCCCCACCTGCAGCTGGAACAGGACTTTGTCTTGACAGCACTGCAGCCGAGAAAACCCAAACCTGTTTATGTTCCCCTGGCAGTTTTCTCCCTTGCTCAGGGCTGGCAAAACTCCCACCCCTCCCTCAGCCACCGTTTATTTGGGTTAGCAGTCAGCTTACAAGTGACTGTTCCCATCTGCCTCTGCAGTAAGTTATTAA
Organism: Mystacornis crossleyi; assembly: GCA_013400655.1. Classification (NCBI taxonomy): domain Eukaryota; kingdom Metazoa; phylum Chordata; class Aves; order Passeriformes; family Timaliidae; genus Mystacornis; species Mystacornis crossleyi. Next base: position 5,526 of record VYZQ01018348.1, read on the forward strand.
CATTTAATGGGCTAACTGGGTTGTGCTGAGATCCTTTTCCTTCATTCAGGCATTTCCTTCAGCGATAATTGGGCTGCATGATTTATGTGGATTCCTCAGTGACCTGTTCTCCCAGTCTAAAAAAAGCTGCACCCCTGATTAGGTCGTTGGAGAGGCTGAGGGTTACTGGGTGTTGACAGCTGTCCAAACCACATCTATTTGTTAGAGGCAGCAACAGAGGCACGGAATTCACTGGAGTGGATCCACCCTGACCTCCCACAGAATTAGCACCTCTCTATAGTGAGGAGTATTTTGCTTTCAATTTATTTCACCATGGCTACAAAAGACACATTACTGTTTGCAGACAGCCCATTGAAACTCATTGCCTGTTTCCTGACAACCTTTAGGACAGATGCATCTGACTGTACCGGCGTCACCATCCTGTCCCTTCCCTTAGAGACACCAGGATAAATATTTATGCCACTGGAGTTCTCATTTATGTCTCCAAGTCCTTGGCATGACAGGAGGTAAATGGGCTTAGCTCACACCCTGAGGATCCTGGCACGACTGAAAAGCAAGCTGAAGTTTCTGTTCAGACATGTGTTAGTAGAGCCAGAAGCTCTGGCCCTCCAGGCAAAGCCCAGGACAATGTTCCCTGACCTGTGGGCACCCTGTAAAGTGATCTGTGGTGCTGGCAACCCTCCCGAAGGGATGCTGAGCTCTGTGCTTGGCATTCTCCTCAGAGCTCTTACAGGACTATGGCTGTGAGAAATCCCAGACAGCACAGACTTTCCAAATGAAAAATGGCATCAGGCACAGTGTTCACACTGTGAGCAGACTGGAGAGAAGGGAAGCCAGGGACAGGGTGATGTGACCTCTTACCTGGCCATAACCCCCCTGACACTTGGTGATCCTGTTTATGGAGATCTTCCCTATGATTTTAATCCTGTGTTGCGTAGAAATCAATCTGGTGCCCAGAAATGTTGAGTGATTTTATATTTTATTTATTGTTTTTTAAGTAAAGCTGTTGACACTTTGGCACAGAACTGATTTTAAGTATTTTTAAAATGCCATCTCACCTGCATCAGTGTGGTGTCTGGAAGGAATCTGTTCATTCTGACCTGCTAAATGCACTGTCACTGCCCATGGCTGTTCCTCTGGAGTTCACCTCAAGAGCAGCACCATTCTTTCCATTCCCACTGAAATTGTCACCCGAGTCTCTGAGGACTCATCCTGTTGTTTCCCTTATCTGGGCTGTATTGCCTGTGTACAGGAGACCATTGATGCAATTCTTAAGTGTTTAGACTTCAAGCTGAACCCCCTTTCTGCCTGTGAACAAGCAGCATTTCCTTGTGGTTGTTTGTAAAGGTCTCATAGCCAAAGTCCAAATAAAATACTCATGAATTATTAAACAGCAGCTCTGTTTTCATCAGACTGAAATATCCCTTTCTGTGATGTGGTTTTCATTTTGGTTTGTGGTAGTTTATTCCCTTCTCTGCTTGAGGAGGGTGCAGAGGAGTGGGGCACAGCACCTGGTGCTCACCACTGTTTTCAGTCTCAAATCCAGCCTTCCTGGGAAGTGACATTTTATGCTGCTAAGTTCCATCTCCATGAAGAAACACAGTTCTTCAAGAGTCATTTGTGACACAGACTTTCAGCTGCCTAATACAATCCAGCCACATGCTGCCATTTTAGAGCAGTAGCACTTTGATCATCCAGATTTAGTGTGTTTTGAAGGCATCTCCTGCATCATTAACCACAGCAGTCATTGCAGCCTTTTGGCTGCAGGACCCAGGACTCCGTGTCAATAGAGTGGCTTCTGGGTTTAGGCACTCTCACATTTAGATCTTGGAAATAGTGGTAAAAAATTACAGGTATTTATCTTATTTGCATTTGTTCATTCCCTCCTTTTGTTACCCCAAGGCTGAGCTTTGCAGGTAGGGAATACTGAGTTACAGGCTGCCTGCAATCAGTGTTCTGGATGCAATTTAAATAACACACCCTGGAAGCTTAGTTGGGAACTTGAATGTCAGGTGGGGGTGTTTCATCCAGCACACAGTTGCTCATGATACAGGTTCAGCAAATGAAACTGTGCCCCTCTTGATTCACAGAGTTCAACTCCAGTTCTGCTCTCAGGAGCACTTTTGTGTTCCAGAATCTCCCCTCAGAAATTCCCCTCTGGTGTGCTGTCTTTAAAAATGTCCTTGGACCCACTTTCCTGATCCCTCATCCTGCATTTTGAGTGTGTGCTGTTGTGTTAGTGGGCAGAACAGAATAACCAAGCCCTGTAGCAGTGACTGTGGTGCCTTTGTTTTTCGAGCCAGGTTTGCAGAGAAAACATCTCCTGAGCAGAGCAGATTTTCCATCAAGTAACTGCAGTAAGAACTGTGCATTGCTGCACTTACAATTCCCTTGTTAACTGTGTGCTGCTGTTTTCTTCACTCAGACCACAGATAAGTGACGAGCTCAAGGAACTGATACTGCGCATGCTGGATAAAAATCCAGAAACAAGGATAACAGTCCCTGAAATAAAGGTAAATGGGACCTTGATACTAGAGTTTCTAGTCTCAGCTGATTTTGTGTTCTGTGGTACCTTCTAATGTGGCAGAACTGTTCCCAGTGTTTGTTTTGGGAGCTCTCTCTGGCACCCTCCCTTGGAAAGGGAGAGCCCTCATTTTGCAGTCACAGCTCCATCGCTGCTTCTTGCTTGGGGAATATTGACAAAAGCTTTCTTGTTTACTTATTTAAATGAAAATTACTCAAAAGCTGGCTGATCTCAGTGAATCCCTGGGAGAATCAGCATTGTCAGGGGAGCTGCTAGCTGCAGAGCCTGTGCTGGCAGTGTTGGATGTTCGTTCCAGGGACTTGGATGTGTGTTCCTCCTCTGGTCCTTGTGTGGTCAGTGGCCTCAAGACAGCGCATTTGTTTCTATCACCATTATTTGGGAGATGATTAATAATAGAAAATGAACAGGCCTGGCAGAGCACAGTGCTTCACAGACTGTGGTTTCATTCTGGGTTTGCGTGGGCTTGCTGTCCTCCGGTCACCCCTCACCAAGGCTTTAGACCTGCTGGAGGATCTCAGAATTTCCAGAGAGATCCATCAGCATGCTCTGCTTTGCTTTGTCCCAGGCCAGCTCAGTATTGCCACCAATGCTGACAGTAGAAAGGCTGAGTTTCAGGAAAAAATTATGACATCCATTTCCTCCATGCCCAGGAGGCCAAAACCACGTTTGGAGCTGTATTTGTGGGATTTCACTTGACAGCCCTTGCAGGCACGCTGTAAGACCCTGTGGGTAGGAGAGCAGNACACGTATGTTCCTGGCATGAAATCTTGGCCTTCTGACCCAGTGTGGGCTTCTCGTGTCTGCGTTCTGCAGCAGCCTGACTCTCTCAAGCAGCTGTTCTGTGGGTTCCTTTGCTTCGTGCTCTTTGCTGTGGTGCTGTAAAATGCCAGCTGAATTATTAAAGAAGCTGTTGTTACTCTTTTGAACTGGCTTCCAGGAGTCAGTCCTGCTGTTCTCACTGGTCTGTTCTCTTCCTCAAAGATCCTAGTGAAGGCCATGCTGAGGAAACGCTCCTTTGGGAATCCCTTTGAGGTCCAGACGAGGCGGGAGGAGAGATCCATGTCTGCTCCAGGGAACCTGCTGATGTAGGTACCTACAGCCATGCCCGGCTCTGCGGCACGGGCAGGGCCAAGGTGTGTGGGGAGGGAGGGTGGGGGAAGCAGTTTGCAAATCTTTTCTGTAGCACTGGAAGACAAAACTCCCTTCTGCATCAAACACTGGAGATCAAATCTACCTCAAGTCCTCTCGGATTGAAATACGGTATATTACTGCAGCCTAAAAACTCTTCTGTAGATGCAGTTCTCTCTGTAAGATGGGGTTGGCCTAAACACGTGTGAGGTGCTAAACCTGAGTCTGTGTTTTCACCTGTTAGTTTACAATATGCTGGGATCAAAGATCCGTTAGAGATTGGTGAACTGAAATAAGTTTAATTAGGGTCTAGTACAGATATATATTGGAGGGTTTAATTTTAGAAAGGAGTTTCTCTCCTTTCTAAGGACAACAGAAATGGTACCAGATGAGCAGTTTATGTGGGGTTTTTAACTCAAAATGAGATGATGGGAGTTGACCTGTGGTCTGGGGCCCAAGTCTGGGCAGAGACACTGTGGTCAGGCAAAAGAGAACACTTTGAAATTACTTTTCCACTTAAGAACACATACAGTATTTTTTCACACAGTTTTTTACCAGGTAAAGAAGTAGTGGAACACGTGAGGGGATGTTTTGGAGGTTGGTATAAATTACTATATTGGGATTAAAAAGGGAATAGAGATCTTGATGACTAATGGATTCATCAACAGTTTTTAACCATGATGGTGTGTACAGGGATGGGAAGAGAATTCTTCTATCCTTTACTTGATTCTCACTCTTTCTTGCTCATTTCAGAGCCAGGATTCTGGGCCATCAGTCCAGTAAATAACATCTGGACCAGTAGCTTCATCTGGGACAATTATTTTTATATAAATAAAGTTCTCACCCCACAGGATCTGTAAGGCTGTGGCTGACAACAAAGCTGTGTTGTCCCAAAATGATTCTTTTCCACCCAGAATCCCAGTGCCATTCCTAGCAGACTCCCACGAGGGTGTGCTGAGTCTCACTGCACCACTGACAACACAATTAGAGGAGTCTCTCTGTCTGTCACAGGTGTGTAGGGATTTAAGGGCTCAGCTCAGTTAAGGATGATAATATTTTAGGTCCCTAGCTGTGTGTTGGAGGCTTTAGTGAAGACTTTGCCGTGGAGTCCATGGCCAGACACCAGTTTGACATTTAAACACCCTGTACATGAGTGCTGCTGTGGGACACATCTGGAGCATGGCAGCCACAGCTCCTTTGCCAGCTCAGCACGAGGGATTTGCCCTGATTTGTTTCTCTTGGCTCAGTGCCTTCCGAATTAGTTATTGCTGACTGGACACATGTCCCTACCTGTATCTTCACTATCATTCCTGGTCACTGCATTGCATTGCTCTGAGATGGGGAAACATTCACTAAATTTGAAGAAAAATGTATTTTATTCTTCCCACTGTCCCAAAAAGGTAACTCAGAACCAGGCAGGGTTTCTTTTCAAACCCTGTCTGAATTGGTATTTCAAGGTGCTCACCCTGAGCCTGTTTCCAAAAGGGACCTGTTCCCTTCCACCTTCATTTGAGATGCTTGAAAACTCACCCAGGTGGTGGGAAAACTCCTTGACTCTTGATGCTGATTTCTGCCTGGAGCTGGGTGCTTTAGTATCTGCTCAGAAAAAACAAAGTTCGTTTGATCTCAGGTAGCTGTGGAGCTTCTGATCAGCCACATTATCAATGTCTTGTCCTTTATAAAATATTCTTAGGCCTTCAAGATGAGCTGTAAGCCTCCCCTTTTGTCTCCTTTTTAAAGCTGCTAGTCAGATTCTTCTCAGCTCATTCAAACCCAGCATCTTTCCCTGTCTCAGCTCATTCTGGCCCTGTGTTTTATTCAGGCTCCTTGTACAGCCCAAAAGGTTTATTTTCTAAAGCAGTGTGTAATTTCCACTGTTGTGCTGCTGTGTCCAGTGCCCTTAGATTACAAAACCGTGCCAGGCCAGGATGGAGCTGCAGCCGTGCTGGGCTGGCCTCTGCCCAGCTGTGTGAGCACTGAGAAATATCCAAAATCAATGTGAATGTGCCAGTTCTCCACTGCACTAATCCCTGTGCTTAACTTCTCAGTCTCGTGCCGTCCCTGCCAATTTTTGGCAGTAACAATTGACTTTATCCTAAGTTATTTCATGCACAACTGGAACTTTGAGGACCCATCTCTAAACTGTTGTTTAAAAGAAAAATGCTTGCCAAGTCTCTCCAACAAATGGTGTTGTATATTACACTGCAGCAGGGATGCTCCTTTTAAGGCATGTGGATTATTATTTCAGACTTTGGAAAATGCTTTACTGACTGAATCTAATGAAAATAACTTCAAATTTAAATAGATGTGTTGGATGTAATGACATTAATTTCAAGTGAACCGAGGCTACGTGGGAAATGTTCATTGTTCAGTGAGTTATCTCTTGAGGACAGTGTTATTTCCACAGGGGCAAACAGAGTAGACACCAAGCTCATCCACTTCTTAATTCATAGTGTGTTGTTCCCTAGAAAAACCACCCTTAATACACATATAAAGCTTAACATCAGTGCCAATGTTTTGAATAGAACTGTGTTAGTTAAAATAAATTTCAAGTGAGTCTGGATTTCTGTAAATTTTTAGGATCTAGCAGGAGGAGATAATATTGGTGTAGTAAGGCTCTGCAGAGTTTCTGCATGTCCATCACCGTTGTAGGTGGACAGGGGACCCCAAAAAGTGGGACATGCCAGAAAAGCAGTGCCTGCAGCCATCACTGTGCTCTGGACATGTGGCTGCCCATGAGGAGCTGAGCGAAAAATAAGCCGGACATTCCCAAGCTGTCCTCCACACAGCTCCTCCTCCCCGGTGGCAGTGTCTTTAGAGGGACATAAATCAGCTTTTGTAATATTGCATCTCCTTCTAGTTGTAAGTAGGAAATAGCTTGTCGTGTTTCTACGGAAGAAAAAAAGGAAAGCAATTAGAATACTCCAGTTTTGCATTCAGTTTATTTAATTAGGCTGCATGTGAAATTGCCAGAGCCTCACTCACTGCTGCTTCAAGCATTTTACATCTGTGCCATTTCTGAGGATATACTCTGTAGGAAATCCTCTGGCAGCTGAGCTGAGCTCTGGTACCAGAGCCTTCTGGTATTTGATGCCTAATTGATGACTCTTAAAATGGAGCTGTCCTTCAAGCTCACCCTTTGGGATTTGGAGAAGAGAAAACTAAATCATGTGGCTGAATCTTTCTTTAATTTCTCCCTGCATTACCCACACAGCATGCTGGGCTCTGTTCCTGGAAGTGCTCTGTGCAGATGTCTGCGGTAGCAGGAGCCTTTCCTGTTGTGGCCTTGGTGTCTTTAGAGGACACCATTAAGACACCACTGATATGAAACAGTTCTTAAGTTAATAGTGGGAGGAGAGAAAGCTTTTTTAGCACTCTTTAGACCTGGAAGAAGCGAATCCTCTCGTGGCTGTTATTTATTGCTCTGTTTATGAGCACTGAGCAGTTTAAAAGGCAGATGTTCAGCGCAGGCACACTCAGCAGGTGGAGGGGAACTAAAATGAAGACGCCCCATTTAGCAGTCCTTGTTTTGCACACCTAGGATGGTGTGAGTGCTGCCAGCTGTCACCTCACCCTGTCAGCTGGGCAGTGGCCAGGGGTCACTGGAGCCTGCCTTTTCATGCAGGATCTCCCAGGAGAGGCAGTGATTCATGGAGTCTTACAGATCCTGCAGACCATGGCCAGGTTCAAGCCCGTCATTAATGGTGGCTGCAGAAGCAACTGATCTTTCCTAATTTTCCAGCTCCAAGGTATTTTTTAAGGCCAGTTCAGCAAGCACAGCTAAGTTCTGGGTTTCTGGTAGCAGTTTTTGCTGCATTTCTTCTGCCTGCTCCACATTTCTCCTAATTGAGTCAGCACTGGCTTCACCACATTTTATTGCTCTCATTTATTGCAACTACTACCTATCAAATTAATTGCTGTGTTTTGACAGACCCAATTTACTTTCCCATTATGGCTGCTATTACTATTGATGAAATGTGGCTGTCAGCTCCTCTGTGGGGGATCAGTTGGTACTTAAAAAGCCTACCCTGTTTCCAGCCTTCCCAAAAAGAGACCAAAAGGGCTGTCACTGTCCTTAGGGCCATGTTATCCATGTAAGGTTAGGCACGAGGAAGCCAAGGGGGAAAAGGAGGTAAAAAAAGTGGCTGGCCCAGGTCTCCAAGCAGAAACAGCTTCTGCCAAAGAGAAAACTGCATGTTTTGTGGGAAGAGCCATGCCCCACACGCAGGTAGGTATCCTCACAGGACCAGGAACTTTCCTCTGGAATGACCCACTGTCAGTAGGTCCCTCCCCTGAGGGGCCCAGTGTTCCTGTGGCTCTGCCCCTTTGCAGAGGTGCTGATGGGACATGAAGGCCTGGAGGTGCCAAATGACACGGCCCAGGGAAGCACAGCTGGACATGAGCACTGCTGGAAGCCACCTGGAGCTTTCAGCAGTGGTAGGGGCTGGAGTGGGTTTGCAGCAGTGCTGCCAGTGCCATCCTCGTCCGTCCTTCAGGTAAATGTGGCTGACGTTCCATCCTCGTTCCACTCTGCTCTCTAGGCTGCTCAGGCACAGAAATACAAGCTCCTTTACCTGCTGCCATTGTCTTCATGATCACTTTCTTCCTTTGTCTCATTGTTCTGCTCTCAGGGACAGGTTCCTCTTAAACACATCTGTATGTTTGCATCCATCTCTAAGGTAATTCCCTGTCTGTGTTTCCCCTGGGTGCTGTAGGAACCTGTGTCCCCTCCTCAGCCTGTGTGATTTGTGTGGTAGTGAGAGCGTTTGGCTCCATCCTTCCTTCCTGTAGGAGCAGTTTCACTGCAGTCATTCTGTGTGTGTGATGAATTATGTTTATGTATGCTTTTTATTATTATTTCTATTTGTGACTCTTTGGCATTTCAGATGCTTTTAGGGAGGGAGGGGTGAAAAAAGCCAGTTGGGTTTTAGCAGGAACTGGTGCTCAGCCCCACATTTGTAGTGGGAATAGCTACAGAATTTGGGAAAGGCCGAGCTTTGTAATTGGAATTTAATATTTGGTGGTTATGCACAAGAAGGGGCTGGAGCCATCTCTGCTCCGGATCCTCCACCACGCCCTTGTGCTTCCGCCCCTGGTGCAGCACTGGGAAGGCTCTGGGCAGACCAAAATTGGTTGTTCCATGTGACCACCCCACCCCACCTCAGCCAGGACTTCACCAAAGCATGGTCACTTGTCCAACCACTTGCACAGAGCCTTCTAGGAACTGTTGGTCCTGTTAATTCTGTTAAATAACAACATTGATGCAAACCATGACCAGCTGCTTACAGACACCTCAGTGGGAAGTCCTAGGATCCAGTGGTGAGGCAGAACACAGCCTCCAGCCAGGCTGGGGAGATCTGGGCTGAGAGACTGGGAAACAACCACACATCTCTAAATACCTTTGGGAGCAGCTCCAGCACTCCGGAGGCTCTGCCTGGCCTGGTTTATTGCTCTGAGACAAATGGATGAGCCAGAGGTGGAATGTCGCCCGCTCTGAGTGATGAAGGACTTGCAGAAATTCTCCAAAAATAGCCAGGAGAAGGCAGGCAGAGGCAGATGGGACCGATGTGGCGCCGGCAGGGACAGCTGGTGCCACCGCCTCCTGCTGCTGCATTTTCCATAGGGAGGAAGGGACTTCAGCAGCCTGGATGAGGGCAGATTGTTGCACTGAATGGGAGCTCAGTGGAGGAGTGAAGCCCTGGCCAGGGGTGTGTGTGCTGTGTAGGTTGTCCCAGGCCATCCCTGTCCCTGCTCCTGTGCTGGGAGGGCAGTGTGGGGAGGCTCTTTCCTCGCTGGACACGGAATACGTGTGAGTGCCCGGTGGCTGTGACCCCCCAGCTGCTGGGGTGACAGCCATGTTCTCTCCTGGGTGATTGCACAGGTCAGGCTCTGCTCTCCTGTGGCTTAAAAAATGTAGGAGAAATAGAGTCTTATTTCTTACCAAGAGTTATTTACTGGAGGTTCCCATCCAGCCTCAGGCCTCACAGCACGAGCCAGGCTCCTGTGCAGACGTGGAGCTCTGGTACTGGATCTCTGCTGCTTCACAGGCAGCTGCAGCTTTTTGGATGGTGTTTGCCACCGTGAGGGTCCTCTCACCCTGACGTGGGGTGCTGGGAGAGGCAGGGGCTGCTCAGAGTGGTGGGACAGCATGGAAGATCCCTGACAGGAGCAGGAGCAGCGGGATGTGCCAGGCAGGGAGCCAGGCTGTGCCGAGCTGCCACGGAACAGAGACTCTGCTGCTAAATGAGGTGATCAATCATTTGAAGAGGGGGATGGCAGGCACTGAAGACAGGGCTGTTCCTCAGCCTCCCCTGCAGGGAAATGGTCCATAGGTTCAAGGTCAGGTTTGCTGCAGGGCTTTGCTGAAGTGGAGGGAGAAGGGAACATGGTCTTTGATAATTTCTGGTTTCTTCAAAAATCAGGTTAGACCTGTGTGTACTCTGTGTAGTTCTCAGCCAGGAAATACCCCCAGAGCCCCCACCCCACACCCCCCAAACACTGTGTGCTGCAGGCACGTGCAGCTGCACTGACACTCCACCGCCCAGCTTGTCCATGCAGGTTCCACAGAATGCACTGGGCACGGGTTGCCCAGAGAAGCTGTGGCTGCCCCTGGATCCCTGGAGGTGTTCAAGGCCGGGTTGGATGGGGCTCGGAGCAACCTGGGACAGTGGAAGTTGTCCGTGCCCATGGCAGGGGGTGGAACGACGTGATCTTCAAGGTCTCCTTCCAACCCAAACCATTCCACGATTCTGTGATACAGCCAGACTGGCGTGAGCGAGGCTGGACACCTGAGAGATACAACTGCTTGGAGATGATCACCTCCTTTGTGTTGTGGATATCTTTATGATGCAGAAATGGGTGTTTTAGGTGAAGTCATCTGCCTGCGATCGGTTTCTGCTGTGGGTGGCACCTGGATGTGTCCCCTTTTCTCCATCCAGTCACGGTGACAGTCACATGCTGTCTGGGGGTAGCTGGGATGGGCAGAAGTGTTGCTCCTTGAGGATGCCCTGGAGTGCAGTACAGCTCAAGCCTTCTTATGAGAAAACATCAAAAGTTAGGAGTAGGAGGAAAAGGCTGAAGTTATCGTGGTGCATGTGCAATGCAAGTAAGTTACCTTGGCTGAGATTCTAGGGCTGCTGCTCTCAGATTTTGGGAACTGCTGTTTTGGGGACCAGGCAAACTCAGAGAAACTGAAATCACACAGTTTTTGTGTAGGACAAACTGGGTTTTGGTAGAAACATTTAGTTTTCCTGCCATTTACAGCAGGGCTTTGGAGAAGCAGTTGTGCGATCAACCCATCACTCTGATCCTTATAAAAAAAATCAAATTAAAGGAGAGCAAGCCGGAACTCTCCAAATGCAAACTAGATAATTTGGAAACCACGCTACTGGTCTGCAAGACTTTCCCCTAGAACCAGATACCTCCTGGTGGAAAAGGGCATTCAGGGAACTGGAGAACTCAGTTTTTGGGTGCAGAGGCCAAGCAGGTGTCCAGGTACGGGCTGCACATCACTGCAGGGCGTCGTGCGGGGATATTGCCGAGGTGTTTCCGTGGTACCAGCACAACCGGCTGGTTCATTGCTGTTCCCTGTTGGTACTGCTGACCTGGCTTGGAAGAAACACCCCTGCCTTGCTCTGTGCCTACAATCTCTTTATCTCCTTGCCACCCCTGTAGAACACAAGGGAGCAGAGAAGCAGCCAGGGACCCGGAGCTGCCGGACGTGTGCGAGGACGAGGCCGCGTCCTGAGGCCGCCCGGCCGCCGCGGGCTGGCCGCGCACGAGCCGCCGCCGTCGTGCCCATCGTGGTGTCGTGTAGCACATCGCCCTCATCACCCAGCCCGGGGCCTGCCCAGCAAAACCAGAACCGGACAAAACCCACCCGAAACGGACCAAGCCAGAAAGCCCAGGCAGGAGGATCGGAGCAGCGCCGAGGAGCAGAGCGAGCCCTGGGGCAGCGCGGCCACGTTCCTTGGGCAAGGCGTCCGCGGCTCCTGCGTGTGTGCCTTGCTCTCCACTTGTGCTTCACCTCGGGGCTCTGTCGGGGGGCTTGGCTGAGGAATGGGGGTTCGTTTGTCTCAAGGGTCCTTTTCCCCGGAGACTTTTTCCTTGCATTTTTGCATTCTCTACTTCAAGCATCAGG
>VYZQ01018355.1:0-11786 GCA_013400655.1 Mystacornis crossleyi
AAATGGATAAAAATATAAATGGTTTGATAAAGTTAGGCTTAATAGTTGTCTGGAGCTTCAAAAAGATTTTAGAGATGAATTCTGGATTTCCATATATATTACTAGCTGGAGGTATTGCTTTAAAAAAACCCAACCCATACATATTTGGTCATTTAATAATTCATTTTAGACCATTTGCTTGAGAAAGGCACAATGAAAGAGACCGTACAGAGATAAAGGTGTCTACAAGAGATGTATGTGCTGTGACTAAGAAATTTGATTTTTGAGGTGTTAATTTTAAGGAATAAAATTTGTGCGTTCTACTACTTTTTTCTCTTTTTGTAGAAACATAGAGTATGATAACTTAATTATTAAGGTGCCCTAGCTACAGTGTATAGTTCTAGATAATTAAGTTTAGACCTTCCTGTTCATGCAGAAAGGTCTAGGTTAAGTGGACATTCACGTTTCAATTTGTCTGATCGTTTTCAGTTGAATCGTATTAACGGAACTTCCTCGCCCCAGTCATCCCTGAGTGCTTCAGGAAGGGTGGCAGCAGTAGGACCTTACATCCAAGTTCCAAGTGCTGGCACTTACGCTGTACCAGTAGATCCAGTTAAGCCACAGTCTCTCACCATTGCTCCTAACTCAACACATGGAAGATCAAAATCTGGTAAGTACTTGTGTGATGTTTATTAAATACATATGGTTTGAAAAGGGACAATAAAGAAAAGGAGTAATCTTAGTGCTGGCATAATTTCTGTAGTGGAAGAGGCAAGGTTCAGGTGTGTTAATACTGTTCTGTGAATTGGGCGTAAGTCATTTGATATGTGGCATTTTTGCCTCTTTCCATGAATTTTACTTAGGAGATTGAGTGTTTTCTTTGAAATTTTACTGGCTGGTACATCCCTAAAAGGAGGGCATTTTCTTCACAGATTCTATGTTGTGTCTTTAATAGCTTTTTCATTTAATTCTTGTGTTTGAATATAATAATGAAATCAACTTTGTGGAAAACCGTATTATAAATAACTACTTACAGTATGTTGCTTTTTGTCAGGTAAAGCTAGTAAGTAAATAATAATAATACTACTTCTCAGAAGGAGACTAAATAGGAAAATAGAATAAAACTATGGGAGGTTTTTGCTCCATCTAAGATACAGAAATTTGTGGTCCTTGAAGCATTTCTGAAGTGGAATAACCTTAACATTGATGCTGCTTACTTGTTTCTGCCCTATTCAGTGAAGAAGCTGCCCTTCCAGAGTAATCTCCAGAACTTTGTGTCCAAAATTGGCTCCCAAGTCTCTCATTAATAACTCCATTTACATTATAAAATAGAATTCTTATTTAATTTGCATTGGAGACTAAATGAAGCAGGTCATATTTGTGCCTTAAGTTCTCAGTTCTAGCAAATCTCACCTCTCTGCTCATATCTTAGAAAAATCATAATTCTTAAGTAATGATAAGCTAGGAAAATACACATAATACAAATAAAAATGCATGATCCCATAAGTCCCACAGGATTATTTTACCCGCTCTTCTAGGGGAAATCAAAAATGGGATAAGGAATGACTAGGAAACCAAAGCTGCTGCAATATTCACATAGATTCAAGTACTTAAAACTGAATATTCCAGCAAAATTTGCAGCAGGCTTTCCAGAGGGGGAGGAAGAGATGGAGGAAAGACATTCTTTCCTACAGAGAGGTTCAGAATGTTTTGCCCCCCAAAAACCCCAAGGTCAGGAAGTAAAACTGGCCAAACAGAACTTCAAAAAAAAGACCCCAATCTTTCCCATTGATATTAGTGATTTAGCAATACCTTTATCAGCTAAAAGTATTCAAAATCTGTACAAACCCCATCACTGTGGTTTATGGACAAGTCTCAAGAATATGGAATGACTTTAATTGTGGGGTGAAGGTTTAGATTTGCAACAGTTTAGTTTTCAGATTTGTGGATCCTTCTTCCACGTATGGAAAAAGACAGTTCCTAACTTCTAAGTTCACCAACCAGAAATCAGTTTTGTTGTATCAACCTCCCAAAATATATATACCCACTTCTAGGCCTAGCTCAGGACTTTTAATATTATAAAAGTAATTATTCTGCCTTAGGACTGACTTTGTATTTATTATTTTGAAGGTACTTGAATGGAGTTCTGTAAAACAGATTTATGTAAGGAGAAGCTTATATGCTCCCAGGAAGAAAAGAAATTGAGAATTTATTTCAACTGTCATGCTTTTATTTTTCATTATCTGAGTGTTCCTGTTCTAATTTTCTCCATTGTCATTGTTATAATTTTTCCACCACTTTTTTTCTTTCTTTTTCTGTGTAACTGGATCTGCCTTGGTGTGTCCGGTAGAGACAGACTGTGGGTGTGTGAAAAAATCTCCAGACACCTGGAAGGTTTCTGATTTAGACATAATAGTGGATCCTATTCTGTCACCTCCCACTTCTCTTCAGTCTGCTGTTCACAATGTCATCCGCCTGGCACCTACTCTGTTTGACACCCAGCACTGTGAGTCCGTAGAAGATCTCTGGCTAGCTAAGAACTCAGTTTTTAATATGGTCATCTGAGCTCTTGCATACAGATGCATATTAAACAGCATCTTTAGAACTTGTGTTGTGGTCTGGCGTGTAGAAGATGCTGTTGAAATGTAAAATGGTTGAGAAGTTGCTTTTCATCTTTGAAGGAAACAGATTTGCAGTAAATTCATCCCAGGAGTACTAAAGTAGTGTGCCTGGGATGAGTTTTTTTCACTGAAAAACCTCAAAATTTTTGAAATGTTAGAAATTTCTGGCGATCGCTAAAGATGTTTTAGTATATCCTGTATTGGATAGATGTATAAAATACAGGCTTAGTTTGAGTTACTTTGCAGAAAACTTCAAGTTTCCATGTTGCACTGACCCCAGAGTTGGGATAAAAGCTCACTTTGTCCAAGTCAGTACTGAGACTCTTGCTGCTTTCCATTGGACTTGGAGTATGCTTCAGTTGCTATAACAAGTATCCCGGATCCAGACCTACAGAAATTTTAGGTGAAGTCAGAGAAAATGCACAAAACCTTTTGTGTCTGTGTGTCACTGTCTTATTTATGTAAATGCACAATGGCCTGGTGAGAGCTGAAGTACACTGGGTGTTACGTTTACAGGCACAGGCAAGAGGGTGCATTTGGAGGGGAAGATGGAGCCACTTGGCTGTGGGGTGGTGAGAGCAGGAGCTGGGCTGGCCTTGTCAGGAGGGTGTTGGCATCAGATCCCCCTAGACCAGGGTGCTCAAAGCCTCATCCAGCCTGACTTGAACACCACCTCCAGGGATGGAGCATTCACAACTTCTCTGGACAACCTGTGCCACTGACTCCGCAAACTCACAGTATAAGTTAGAGAAAGGAGGGAGAGTCTGAATTTTCTTCCATCCGTTACCTCAAAATTTGGGCATAAACATGCTGATTACAATAAGTTTAATAGAGAAGTGTGGGTTGAATTTGCAGGTAAGATGTTTAAATTTGTCAAGTCTTTTGGTGTTGTTCCTGTGCGTGCTTTCCTCATAACTAAACTTACAGATCCAGATGCTTTCATGTTTAGCATGAATCAATTATAACACCTTTTACTGATCTTCAAAACAAAGATTTTACTGA
This sequence comes from Mystacornis crossleyi, assembly GCA_013400655.1. Taxonomy (NCBI): domain Eukaryota; kingdom Metazoa; phylum Chordata; class Aves; order Passeriformes; family Timaliidae; genus Mystacornis; species Mystacornis crossleyi. Next base: position 3,603 of record VYZQ01018355.1, read on the forward strand.
ACTGTAACCTTACTGGAGGTACAGAATGTCTTGTGTATTTTGTACAGTAAACATTAATTCAGTCCATAGTTGGAAAATATGCCATTGTTTAGAGTTTAAGTGCTTAGACACTTTTTTGATCTTGCTCCTGATAACAAGATGATGAAAAACAAAAGAAACAAAACCCACATCATTTTCAGTTCTTGCCAGTATTGAAGCTGGGCCTCATTACTTGACTTTCTGGCAGTTTGCAAGTGTGAAAAGTAATTTCTGGACTATATACTGTATTCTCAGTGTAAAAATATGTAAGTCTTAATCCTGTTTTGAGATACACTGAACAAAGAGGGTAAGGCTCATGGATAGAAAGTAGAGTGGTGATGGAAAATTCACTCTCATTAGAATGATCCTGTGCAGCCTGTTTTGACACTATCTACTATACTAGACAGAGAATTCTAGAAATAGCCCTGCTGATTCTGTTTTCTAGAGGCTTAGAACTGAAAGACGAAACTTGGCCTCTAAATACCGGATTTTCACTTAATATTGTATTACTGTGGGGTCCAGAAATATCACTGAATCTCCACACATGCACAATCCCCCTCCGTTTTAGCTGCTATCCTGTAGTAAAGTCAATTACATGTTACACATGATCTTTGCTGTTTTAACTGCTCCACTACAGCTACAAGCCATAGGGATGGAGAAATGATCTCCGGTCTCCTTAGAGGAAGAGATGTTTGAAGTTTAATCTTTTAAAGGCAGATCAAATCCTTAGGCTCTAACATGGGATGTATTTAGTTATTATAAACCATATCTAATTATTAGGCTACTGAAACTCTTGCTTACTTAGAGAACTGAAACTAAATAGTCTCACACGCTTTATTTAAGTAACATATCAATGCATCTAGGACTTCATTAAGGATTCGTTGCCTCAGCTTATGTGCAGCTATGCATGATTTTTGCATATGATGAAGATAAAAACCCATGATTTGTGTCTTCATACTGTGAGTTAAAGTTGTCAGCTGACTTTATAAATTTATTTAATATTAAATCTCTGAGGCAATTCTAATCGGGTGAGTATGTTGAGGAAAAACAAAAGGTGAGTTAACCACCACTTCCAGCAAAGGAATGTGTGCTTTTGTTCCACCCTGCTGTTGAAGGGAGTTTTTACATCCTCTTATGGGTGAATGAATCTGGTAACCATAGTTTAAATTTGGCATAAGTCCACTCGGGGCTTACATAGACTTAACATTTAGCGTAATTTGACAGTGTCTCTGGATAGTACCCAAAGAATTGCGTTGATGAAGTGTTTCTGTAAGGATTTTTACTCTGAATTTGTTTGCCTGCTAATAGCAGAATATGCAACACCCAAGCCAAATTTTAATCATATTTTTTCCACAGAAATTTTCAGTGGAATTTGAATGTTAAAGGATACTGAACAGCACATTCTATGCAGTGATTTGGCTTTCAGTATTGATTTCTGAATCAAAATTTAATAATGATTTATCTCACTTCTAGAATAAAACTAATCCCACTGTAATCTAAACTGGTTCATTTCACATGTTGTTTTGCTTGTTTGCAATGCTAGTATGGATTATCTTAAATCTAGTATTTTTGTCTGTTTTCAAGCTAATGATGGAAATTGGCCGATACTTAAACAGAGCTCAGCCCCTGTGGTAAAACCCCCTCAGATCTCCAACACAGACTGGAAAGAATCAAGCATGGATACTGCNGATACACATTCCATTTCCCTGCTGCTGTTTATTTAAAAAGTCATAAAGAAAATTACCTTTGTATTTTTTCTGTTCCTTTCTGTTCTTATCACATTAAAATGTGTGGGTTTGTTTCAGCTTTAGTAGTTTGTATTCCTTCCTGGTTTTTTACATAAATAGTCTCCCCTTTTCTCTCTTTGCTTCTCCTAATCCTCTCCCCACTGCTTCCTGTTTCTCTAATTCATATATTCGTTAGTCTTTTTCCTTGGTATAGATTGTTACTTTTTAAGTGTACTGTTTTTCTCATAAAAATCTCACAAAAGAAGTTATTAAATCCATCCTTAAGTGAGTTCACTAGTGGTGTTCGTCTGGACTGTTGTGCTAGTACTTTATGAATTCTGTAATACTGTAATCCTTAAAGAATAAGGACATAGTCTTTAAATTGTTTTGGTAAACTCTTGACCATATATGTTGTCAAGTATGTTATCAACTAGACACTGAGATCCAGAACCTAGAACAAGTTATTCAGACTTTGCATAAATGCAGATAGTTTTGAATTGATATGAATGTGTAACAGCTGAAGCTGCCTTTAAACGGCAGCCTTTATCTAAGGTATGATGAGATCCTGTGATAAACTCAGGTAGAATCATATCTAGTGATAAAGGAACAGATTGTTTACGTTGACTCCTTTGCTGTCCCACAAGATTGCTAGTATGGTATGTTGAAAGAGGAACGCTCTTGCTCAGAAGTCCTTTATTTAATTAAATGGTATATACTATTTATTATTCTTACACAGGGTCTTGACCTGGGGAAGGTGCCACCAACAGTTCCTGGTGTAAGCAAGCAGTTGCCTCAGAACTATGGGACCTATCCAAGCCCAGTTCCCTTAGGAACAGGTTCTACAAACTCTCTAGAGAGAAGGAAGGATGGCAGCCTGCCCAGACCTGGCACCAGTATAGCAAATCGGCAAAGGCCGGTTCCGCTCCCACCGCCCAGCAACGTGCACCAGCCCAGCTCTTCACAGCAGATCCAGCAGAGAATTTCTGTCCCTCCCAGCCCCACGTATCAACCCTCCGGTCCCCCCTTGTTCCCAGGAGGAGAGGGCAGGCCGGAACTGCCTTTGACTGTGGCAATCAGACCTTTTCTTGCTGATAAAGGATCCAGACCTCAATCTCCTAGAAAAGGGCCACAGACAGTGAACTCCAGTTCCATCTACTCAGTGTATCTTCAGCAAGCAACACCACCAAAGAATTACCAGCAAGCTGTGTACAATACCTTAAATAAGTCGGTAAAAGCAGGTAGAATATATTTTGCTTTCTTTTTTCTTTGAAATCCATTAAGATCTACTTGTTTGGGTTAGTTTGCTTCCCATATTGATTTGGAAAACTTGTCTAAATCTGTGAGGGAAGTTATTTTTGTGTATGCAGCATAGCAGCAATATATTAATTCAATATATTTTTGAGGTTATCAATAAGTATGCCTTGATTTATCTTTTATTTTAAAACAAGATGCATTTGGAACAATATAGCCTGGATACTTTCCAGTACTTTGATAAATAAGTTGAAAAAAGTGTCTAGATAAGAGAGTTTTTCTCCTCTTATTATTTCCTCTTGAAAGAGGAAGAACATTCCAGATGCTACTTGTAGCTTATAATTGTAAGAAGCATCAGCATCACCAACAGGTAAGTATTTATTTCTGTTTTGATAGTCCCCAGAACAATTTTTTTTTTCTTCTGTATTAACTTACATATTTCCTTCTCTCAAACAAGTAGCAACAGTTTCTTTATAAATATTTTATTATGTAATTTGAGAACAGCTCTTCACTGTTTTCCATCTTTCTTTTCTTCAGTTTATGGAAAGCCTGTATTACAGTCTGGTTCAACCTCTCCCTCACCCTTGCCATTCCTTCACGGCTCTTTGCCTGCCCAGTCTCCCTCACAGCCACAATCTCAGCCTCAGACTGAGGTCACTGAAAAAGATCAAGAGCTGGAAAATGCTCCACCACCCAGTGAAAACAGCAATGTGGAAAACATTCCCCGTCCTCTCAGTCCTACTAAGCTCACCCCTATTGTGCACTCGCCCCTACGGTATCAGAGTGATGCTGATCTCGAGGCTCTGAGGAGAAAACTGGCCAATGCTCCGAGGCCGCTAAAGAAACGCAGCTCCATCACTGAGCCAGAGGGCCCGAGTGGACCAAATATACAAAAATTATTGTATCAGCGCTTTAATACCCTGGCTGGAGGGATAGAAAGTGCTCCTTTTTATCAGCCAAGCAATCCACAGGACTTCATAGGCAACCTAGCTGACGTTGATAATGGGAATGCCAGCACCAATGGCAATATTGAAGAACCAATCCCTGTGCAACCTACAGTTCCTGTCCCTGATGAACCACCCCCTCCGTCAGATGCCAATGATAATGAATTACCTTCTCCCACTACCGAGGAGCTGATAAGCACTGAAACCACAAATCAAACACCTGAGACAACTGAAGACAACAACAACAATCTTGCCATAGTTCCTTCTACTGAGCAGTCACCCAGTCCCACGCCAGAGGTCAGTTCTCCAGTAGAAGATGAAGCTCCTTTGCCACCTGCTCTTCCTCCTCCACTTCCTCCAGTAAGTAACGAAGCAGAAGAACAGCTTTGTGAACTACAGAATTAGCTTTGTGTTTAAGCATAACTGGAATATGATAAGCTTGTGCTCAGCAATATCTTTGCACTTGAAGTCTCATGATATTAAAAGGAAAGAGAACCAGGGGAGTTGCAGAGAGAATTCTGATGAATTAGTTTCTTTACTACTATAGCTGCTTAATAAGGAATATATGCAAACAGGTGACAGGAGGTGTATGTATTTTTCAACTTTCTGGAGGTTGTTACAGAACTAATTCTGGAATTTGAGATTACAAAAATTAAAAAAATCAATGGAATTTGTCCAGGCCTTCAAAGATAACTATTTGTATGAAACTAAGGGTAAGCTGTGTCAGTGGGAAACTTTTTCATTTGCAGGCAAGCTGAAATAGCTGTTCTGGGGAAAATGTACTCCTTTGGCCCACTCAGCTTTGAGGAGATGGACCAGGGCTAACTCCAGCAGCAGCACAGCTGGCTCGTGATAGCAGAAATGTTCTTCTGATGGGCTTGTCACATATTTTGAATAGCTTCCAAAGTCCCTCCTCCAGCTGCACTAAAATCTTTTAAATACTTGCCATTACCAAAATCTACCATATTTGGAGAATTGAAAAATACAGGAAAAAAAATGGATTTTATTATTTGTTGTTGTGATATCACTCACTTTTTGAAACCAAAGTTCACCTCCACTTTTTGATTCAGGTAGGAATGTTGCATTCCTCTGAGAATTTGACTGCAGTGTGCATAAGGCTTTGTATGGTTTTCCATGAGCACAAGGGCCAAGATACTTCTGGGAGAATGGGATCTGCTAGCAACTAAAAATATCATAATGTGAAGGGTTTATTTTCCAAACTGAAATAGCCATCCTATATAGGACCATAAGTGAAAACAGATCTTACAGAGCTAGAGACTAAAAGCATTCTATAAAAGTTGTAGTTAATAATAGATTATTTTTTTCCCCAGAAAGTGACAAGGACACATGTAAGGGATTCAGAATATTCTCAAAACACATCTAAATGTGCTTGAGATCCTGAAAATGCTGCTTCTGATAACACCTGCTAGAATGTCACATAAAATAGCTTCATGTTCTGTACTTGTTTCTACAACAAAACTCCCAACTTGCCAGGCCTGATGTACAAGAGAGGCTCCTGCTAATTCAAGGCATTGATTCGTCTAAATACAGACTCTGGCTTAATTGTGTGGTGCTTTCCAGGCTAAGCAAAAATTTTCCCAGTGTCTCAGATAATCCACCAGTCATATGCACAGCTTATAAGATCATGATGCTTAAAACATTGACTTAAGTACTTCATTCCATATACTATCTTTAATTAGAAGCTTTGAACTTATATTGGCTTGCTTTTTAATTTTTAACTTCATAAAATGTAGTAATGTATCAAGCCTTCTATTTAGAGACTTTTAAATAGAAATTACTGCATAGTTCTAAAATCATCTAAGGAAGATGAGATTCATAAATGAATAATTTTTATACTTGTACAACCTGAAATGATGCCTTCCTGCGTTCATCTCTACTCAGACAAAACGTACCAACTTGAAGAAACCCAACTCAGAAAGAACAGGCCATGGTTTGAGAGTGAAGTTCAATCCCTTGGCTCTCCTCCTAGATGCTTCTCTGGAGGGGGAATTTGATCTGGTACAACGAATCATATATGAGGTAAGCTTTTTAAACTACAGCAACCTCATTCAGTATTCAGGAAGAAGAAAGTGTTTACTATTTTTTGTTTTCAACAGGTTGATGATCCCAGTAAACCAAATGATGAAGGCATTACACCTTTGCACAATGCAGTGTGTGCTGGTCATCACCACATTGTGAAGTTCCTACTCGATTTTGGTGTAAATGTAAATGCAGCAGATAGTGACGGGTGGTAAGTGTTGAGATTTTTAACCTAGTGTCTGGGAGAAACACCATTTAGATGCACATTCAAAATCTAGTTGATACCTGTTTTGGGAACAATTTCCTTCCCTTTATCCCCAGCAAATGAGCATTCTCTAGGCTCTAGGTGAAGATGAACTCAAATGCAAGGTTACAATGTGTTCAGCTTCCAAGCAAGCTCGCTTAAACCATAAACTAGATTACAGTTTGGCTTTAATTAGTGGTAGAGTTGCATTTCTTGTTCAGATGCTGAAATAATTGAACCATAAATAACAAATGAAAAAAGTTAATTTGCTGAAGTTTCATCATCATAGAACCCACCACAGATGCTGGTGCTCTTGAAGAATCTGACTAAGCACTATTTCTGTAGCATTCCTGAAGTCTTTGTGGGGGGGATGTGAATCCTCACCTTTGTTTTACCTTTCTGGTTTCTTGTATTGGAAAATACCCTTTTACACCCAACAGCTTTGTAAGCTGTGAAAATTACTAGTTTTGCTATCATTGGTTTTAAAATGCTTGGCTTTGCTGGAGTCAGGTAAATCCTGAAATCCACTCCAGCTGCTTGAAAGGTTTTGGACAACGCATACACATACTGTAAACACAAAGAAAAATTTCCTTTTAAAATAGATAGGCTGTGCATGGCAAGATGAAAGTTAGGATTCATGGAAGGTTATTTTTTCACATGTACATTTTTTTGCTTTATTTCAGGACACCCTTGCATTGTGCAGCTTCTTGCAATAGTGTTCATCTCTGTAAACTACTGGTTGAATCTGGGGCAGCTATTTTTGCTTCAACTATAAGTGATATAGAAACTGCTGCAGACAAGTGTGAGGAGATGGAAGAAGGTTATATTCAGTGTTCCCAGTTTTTGTATGGTAAGCTGTGACACCTACCAACTCTTTTATAAGATTCATCCTGATTTGTCCCTCTGATCTGCGTGTAACATCTGCTTCGGGCCCAGACTCCATGATATGGCCCATCATGTGCCTGTGCTTTCAAAGTGCTAAAACCAGAATCATCTTTTCCCTGTGATGTTGGTCTTAGCCCTTCTGGGTTTTGAATTACTTCACAGGCTCCTTCAAATGTTGATTTTCAAAGTTTTAATTTGGCTTTATTTCAAGGAAATGCTTCTACAAGGAGGTTTTGACAGTGAGTTGTCAAGTATTTTGACAGAGAGACTCCCAACTTCCAGATGCACAAATTTCTAGCAGATCACACAAAGAAGTACACTTTATGAATACTTAACTTACAGAAGGTGCTTAGTTACTAAAATACATTTTGCAAGAAAGCATTTTGATGGAGCAGACAAATTTTTAATTTCCATTGGAGAATTTAAACTTCCTTAAGGCTCTGTTACNAATAAGACTTTTTTCTTCCCCTTGGCTAAAATATAGAGCCCTTATGGAAAGCGTGGTGGCTCTATTAGGCAGCTTGAAGCCTTGGCCCAGAAAGTTCTTTGGGAAGGTTTTTAATACTTGGCACAAGATAAGAATATAGGTGTGTGTGAGTTTAAAACAGGAAGGAGCCTTCAAGCTGACAACTGTGGGCACATCATTTATGCTGCTCTCAGACAGATGGAACACTGTTGTCAGGAGAGGGCAGGAATGTAAGGTGACTAAGTAGAGAGCTACTGAGGACAAAATGCGTATGAGAACCTTGTAGAGCAGGAAATAAGCTCTCTTGAGTACTCAACAGGGAATTTTTGTACTTACGTAAAAGCATCCTTTGTCTGTTCTGGATCTTGAGTTAAATGCACCATGTCATTTTCTGAGCAGCCATGTTGCTGCCACTGGCAGGAGTAAATCAGCCCTCTTCCTCCTGCTTCTTGTTTTTCAGAAGTTGCCGAAGAACATGCTGTAGCTTACAAAAACCTCTCCCCCCAAAACACTTCATCACCTAGTTCTGCCTAATAAATACCCCTTAGGTATAAATTATTTAAGTTGGTATTAACCATGCAAATCCTAATACTGTTATTCTGTTTTTTT
>VYZQ01018355.1:18462-29537 GCA_013400655.1 Mystacornis crossleyi
TTACTGATACGGGGCCTAGCACCAAAAGATTAAAGTCTTCTGTTTCCAAAACTCAACGACTTTGAACCTTCGTGAAGTAGTAAAAACAACTAGCTGAATTTAGGTTCGAAAGTGTATTTCATAATGCACGTTCTTCAGCCAGTAACAAAAACCTAAGGAAGTTTAAAGTCAAATTCTTTCCATCTATTAACATATGTAACATCTTGGGAAACCCTTCAGAGTGCATAAATTCTTCTGAGCATAAAGCTAAAGTCATGTTCATTACAGCCAGACGTAGCTTCTGTTTTCTAAGCAAAAAGGCCCTAAAGTCCTTAATAAAAAAATAATAGAAATACTAAGGCTGAATGCTCTCTTTGGTGTACTAAACACCCCATGTAAAGATTTTCTTCAGCCTTGTCTAAAATTTGGCTGCTTTGCCTACCTTATGCATAGCTGCCAGCCAGCTTGCTGACAGCTTCTTGTTACAGCTGAAGTCTTCACCGGCAGTAAACTTCATCTGTGTCACCTCCTCTGACTCTGGTACCTTGTACTGCAGGATCATACCTGTGGCACGAGTGTTGCCTCCTGGAAAGAGAAATAACAACTGGAACAGCAGAAGGTTTTACCAACTTTTCCAGCTCATGAGCATGTTTGAAGAAATGTGCTCATTGCTCAGTTCAGAGCACGAGCAGCTGCTGGATCCAAGGAGTTGTGACCACAACTCATAGTGCCAGGCAGTGGAACCTGCATCAGAGCCCTCAGGTAAAGCCACACACATCTAGAACACCCTCAGGATTTACTGCCACCATGTTTCATGCTGTAGCCTGCAGTCTGTAGGCTTAGTGTCCAATTAACCTGATGGCAAAGCAGGATCCTGCTCGATACAGTCTGGCACAGCAGGCAGCAGCCCCTCCAAACCTGGCAAAGGTTAGGAATGATGCTTACATAAGACTAGAGAACAGCTGGCAACATCGTTTAAGTACTGAAGGAAATTGCTTCAAAAGACGCTGCTCTGACAACAGGGCAATAGTATCTCTGAGGCTGAGGAGATGAAGATAAACCAAAGCAAAAATACAGACATTGAAGAACTTTTAGAATGACACGTTACTGTCATTACTTCTGTAGCAGTGGAGCATGAACTAAGCCCTAGGAACAGCACCAGCATAGACAGGACACTTTTTTCAAAGCTCTTTTTAAAAGTGTCTGCATGAGAGGGCTCCTGGAGGCTGTTACTGCAATATGTGAGGAGCCAAAACAAATCACAGTCTAAGCCAAACGCAATCTAGTTAGTGCTGGTAGTGCACCTAACCTGATCAGAAGCCCACAGCAAGGTTTATAAAAGAGCTATTCTCTACTCTCCTAGGAAAAATGAAAATTCAACTTCATCAATTGCTTCCCTGCACCTGCTGGTCAGAGTAATGGATTACGAGTCTACTGAAAGACAAACCAGTGGAAATCAAACACCTACAACAGCCTTGACCAAATGTTACCCATGTCTGGCATTACTAAGGCAGAACACACCTTGCATAACAAAGAGGCCTTCCTTTTAAAGTTGTGTAAAAACAAGCCACTAATTAACAGTTTCAGTGCAAAGCCCTTCTGGACAGCACACAGGGAGTATTTCTAGTACCCCAATTCAGCAACCTGCTGAAGAAGGTGTTCTGTAACACTGTGTACCACTGCAGATAGCATTTCTCATCTTCCCTCCTCCCAGCATGGACAGCAGCACATTGGTCTAAAGAAGGCCTTGAGTGCCTTAGTTCTCCAGAGTTACAAAACATTTGCTCTTGACTTATTAAACAGACATAAGGGAAGGAACAGATACATGTCAGCTTTGAACACAACTCAAGTTGAACAGCAATTAGGGATCAAGCAAATAATCAGCACTGCAGAGAAGAAAGATGTGAGGGGGTCATGACATGCTTGGGTGAGTCATGCTGACAGGCACTGGTGATACCTTCAGTAACAGGCTGGCTCTCCAGAAGGCTGGTGTAAGTGTGAATATCTTTTTCTACCATCAAGAAGGAAGGCAGGCAGAAAAGAGATAAAGCAGTCAGAAGAGTGGTGAACAAAGAATTACAGGAGCATTAAGTGACTCAGCTATACACCTGGTTGATTTGAATACCAAGATCAGTTTATTCAAGTTAACATGCTGTACTGACTGAATATTGCACAGATGGGCTGTGCAATTAGAAAAAGCCAGCAGTGGCGGAAGTGTTGATAAAGAACGATTATCAAAATTCCTGACCTTGTTTGTTCTCATTTCAGTGAAATCATATTCAGATTCATCCTGAAATACTCTAAAATCTGGTAAGAGATGGGGCAGTAAGTAGCTGCACTCCAGTTTAAATGTTACCAGTTTCATTTGGCCACCCCTTAATCTTGAATGAAATTAGGAAAGCATAGTTTAATTATTTATTTCCCCCTCCCCCATTTCATTCTGTTTGCACCAGTCAAGGCAAAATCCCAGCTGGATTCTGAAATGGAAGCTACCAAAGACTTAACAGTTCCCTCCTATAAGCTCTTAAATCAGTAAACATTTGTGTTTACCCGAGAGAACAGAGGACAACCACCCTTACTCAGGAGAGGCTCTCCCACATTAAGGCTGGTGGGGAACGTCTCAATCTTCAGGTGTTTCCCCAAATCCCAGTAGCCACGTGGACAGGGTCCCACAGACTGTGCTCTATTCTGAGAGCAGTTGTAACTAACACAGTTACACTGAATGCACTGTCTACCTCAGTAACTACAGCTTCACATACTTTTTCTTAATACTTCATTTATATTAAAAGAAAAATTTACCTCCAGGAGTAAATCCCTCTGTAAGTATCTGAACAGTTGAAATCTGTATAATTTCAATTTCATAATGGCTGTCTCCATCCAAAACCAGGTATCTACATAATAGAAGGAAAAGCTTTTCTCAGTTTTATCTACAATATCAAGTTCAAATCAAAGGAAAAAAATAAAGCAATCTCTCAGTGACACTATTTATGTGTTCACTGGGGTGAGGAGGAATAGAAATCAACCAGAAAATATTACTTTTCATTGAAATTCCACCCTTCCAAGACATTCTGATCCACATTGCTAATAAATTCAAACAAACATTCCAGTATTGTTGGATCTATCCTTTCAGTCTGATTACTCTCTCCAATATCCTTAGGGCATGTTGCTCATAAATTTTTTTAGGTTATTATGTAATAATAGAGCTGTAAGGGCAACAGTGCTATAGTTTACAAATGCATTTTCTATCAATCTTTCTCACCTCTGGTTGTTGGAAAGGCGACAAACCATGAGCTCAGATTTATCAGATGTTCCCAGAGTTACAAAGAATGTAGCACCTGGAAAGAAACGTTTTAGTATTCTAATACAGAATTCAAGAAGCAACATTCAAGTATCAGAAAGAATAACTAACCTTTAGTTACTAGTACACTGAATTGAATGAAATAAAGAGAATAACTAAACTGTTAAACTGATTGACATCAGCAAAACACTCAAATATAAAAAGCTGATCTTTAATTATCATGTTCTGAATAACAGGACCTTATCACACGTGCTATGCGATTTCTCCCGCACTTGGAAATGCAGATGATATCCAAGAGGAATCTTAAAAATGAGAAGAGATTTGGAGGTGGCAAAGACAGGCAATTAAAGACCTCTGTGGTAACTGTAACACAAACAACTGTTTCAGCATTAAAAAAATGTCGGAACAATTTAATAGCAGGACGTGACCTTCAGTTCTATGCCTAATAAACAGCACAGACAATCTCTTTTTCATTGCTGAAGACTGGCTTAGTCTTATTGTGAGGTCAATGAACTTCAGCCTTCATACTGTTATTCTTCCCCCTCAAAGCTGCTTTGGCATGGGGAAAGTCACTGTTGCTGCATTACAGAAGTGACTCAGAACTCCAAGCAGCCCTGCATGCCCAACCCCTTAACTTCCTCCATGCCTCATGCTCCCTGTATTACCTAATCCCAATACTGCTGGCCTGGGAAATGAAGGAAGTAACAACATCCAGCCCTGCCGAATGGTCTGCAATCCCTCTCCATAACCTGAACCATGCAGCAGCCCCAGAGTTTCACCTCGTTACTTCCCAGTTCACCCAGGCTCACTGACCCCCAGCACAGATCCTGTGCTGCTGCTGAAGTGAGACACAGAGACAGCAGCACCAAGGCTGGACAAGGACATCACAGCACAAGCACATCACAGCCACCATCACCATCTCTCTGACCACGATCTGGGCTCTACAGAGTGAGTCAGGAACAACTTCAGAACATGAATGACAACAGGACAAGCTTTAAAAAAAAAAAGTCTTCAGTTTAAAAGATATGATTTAAAAACTCATCTACACCCTCACGGCAAAGCAGAGTGATGAATGATTTATGTCCTCCAGGAATGAACACACTCCCTTCTGAACCCAGAATCTCCCCAGGAACATCCACGCCCATCACATGTGAGGCTTAGCTTACCCATTATGCACACTGGCATCATACTGATGCCATCAAAAGGCACTGAAGGAATAGGCTGTACACAGAATATTTTAAAAACTGAAGTTTCAGCTTTCTTAATGTAATTGGAACATGAATTACTGTATTGCATGTAGGTTTAATCCTATGGAAAATTGAGTACTCACGGTGATCTGCCATAAACCACAGCTGTAGGCCATGGACAAGATCAAAGCTCTCAGATGAAGCTTGAAACAAGCACTGTATCTTTTATGAAAATACTAAAATATTCTCTAAAGTATTTTTCATCCTTATTTAATGTAACAGGAATATGGCTAAAAGATGCATTATTTCAAGGAAAATGCCAACTGCACATACATCTGTTCTCACAGGCATTAAAAATTTGTCTTTTATTAAATCACTCTTTGTAAAGCCCCAAAAGTACAAACTGAGAGGTGTAAACATTGACGAAGAAGGGTGAACCTCTCTCTAAATAAACCAGTAACACAGAATTATTGACTGAAAAGAGGCATCACAAAGAGACAAAACCCCAGCTTGTAGGACAGGAGGCATTGCTCTTGCTGTTCATCAGAATTTGAAAAAATACAAATGAGATGGAAACAGCACATCTGTGCATTCAGTGCTTACCATTCATGAGCACTTTGAGCTGTTTGTCGTAGAACTCTGTCTCTTTCTGCGAGACCAGGGCACACTCCGCACACTGGCGCACGGGGTCCACGAAGCACATGCGAGGCAGAGGCACTTTTTTACTGCAGCACTTGTCACAGAAGCACTTCCCACACCTTCGACAGTGATGCTATGCACGAGAGAACATTGCCTTTATTTACTTACAAAGGAACCTGGTAGAGAACGACTTGATAAGGTCGCCACAACAGTTTCTCAGGTGTGAAATGTGCAAGTTGAGGGACAGGTAAAGGAAATTAACTGCTACAGTGGCAGACAGGAATCTCTGAAGGTTAGACACAAAGGACTGAGTATAGTATGAACAGCAGCACTCTAAGCCTTTGCTGACACTCTGTAAAGATGCTTCTGAAGCAGAAGAGACAGGAAAGGGCTTCTCTGGTGTCCAGTAAATCCTTCACCTCACTGTCAATAAAAACCCAAGAGAAGAGTGGTTTCCAGGTCCCTTCCCATTTCTGAGAAAAGATCTTGGGGAACTCCAACTGAAGTTTCTATTCTTCAACTGAAAATACTGTTCTTCTAAAACTTATTCTCAAGTTTCTCCCAAGGAAAATATATAAAAATTTCCATCCTTATAACATAAAGCTATTGCTCTTATCAGATATATCAGGCAGCACAACACAAATCCAAGGAAGTTGCAAAACCAGAACGAGTATTGCAGTATGTTTTACAGCCCCTAAACCTGCAACCAGTAGCCTGTGCTCCAGATCACTGCTGGGGTGTGACAGTGCCAGATCTTCCTGATGCAGGTTCTCATGACAGAACAAGTACTCACAGGCAAGCAGGAACTAATTTGTGGCTCAAAGCAAGCCTGAAAGTTTGATACAAGGAACTGATAACACTGCAGTTTTGGTCAGTGTTAGGCTTTCCTTCCAAATGTTGTGCAAAATTCTCAGGGCTACCTCCAGTTGCTTCCCAAAGCTAACACAAGGGAAACACAGAAGCTTATCTGGTATAACATATGAGTGTGTCTGGTTTAAATTTCTCCTTCCTTCTCCCTCCAAACAATTAAATTAAAAAAGATGAACTATGTCACTGCACTACAAGTCACACTTCCACATCTTTCTTCATTTTCACAAGCCCATGCTGACCAAGTGTCAATGGAATTATACAAAGGAATGATACTCCCTCCTAAAAATCGCTGCTGGCCTTCCTGGGCAAGGTGCTTTGCAGAATTCTCCACGTCATATTCTGCGCACCAGCATGCATTCCACAGTGACCTTTTACCATTAATAAACATAATTTAATGTTAGTGTTTTCTCTTCATCCAGTGAGCCTAATTATGTAGTTTACACTTTCTACTTTAATTGGAATTTCTCTCTTCCAAACTCAAGACAAACCCTTGTTTACTTTTCAAAAGATGTCCATTTTAGTATTTTGCAACAGTTAGTAGTTTATATCTCATTGATTTCTCTTACCTTTCTAGTTATGAAGTCAAATTTTGTATCACACTGCATACATCTTGGGCACTAAAAAACAGTACAAATTAACATTAGTCTACAAATTTTTTACACCTTTAATTCTACCACCATATACAAAGAATGAGCTTTATATTATGCCCTATGAAGAAACACCTCTGACAAATTTCCATCCGTTATCTTTTCACCTGGATGGCTTTCATTTAATATTGATGTAGCAAAATAATGTCATCCCCATTTGCAAGGCAAAAAAAAAAAGCTGCCAAACTTCCCCCTAATGAATAGTGCATCTTGCCAGCAGGAAAAACTACACCTCAGAAGTATTTTACCATTCTTGATAATGTTTGGCTATCCAGACAGTCGTATACTCCAGTCAACTGTTTTTATATAAGTTGTCCTCACTGTATTCTACTACAATGCTCTGCCGATGGTCTAAAACATTGTTTACACAATTTAATGCTCTCAATACTCACACATTTTTGAAACCTGCTAAGAGATACTTGGTTTTGTTCCAAGCCACCAAGACCTAATGTTTATTCCAGCTACAAAAAGTCACTTCCTGAAATATCTCTTTCCTGAAACAAACTTACACCCACACTCCTTTCAAAAAATGCCAGAAGAAATTTGAAGGAGTTTCTCTCTTGCAACTGAGTAGATTTTAAGGGGTGACAGTTTTGATTGTGTTAACGACCAGAAGTGATCAGTGACTGTTGGACAATCAAAATTTTCTGTATAAAAAGTCACCTACCAAAGGGCTGATGCTTAGCCCTAGATCACTGGATTGTCAACAAAACTTTACATATCTTTATCCACCATATCAAACCCCAGTGTCTGAGGATTATAATGCAATTTTTGCCGAATTTACTTGCAAATATTAATGCAAAATTATGCCTGACATCTTACTCGGGAGAACATGGTTAGATCCTGTAGTAAGCTTTGTAACTCTAGAAACCCAAACTCCTCAAACCGGACTATCTCAGACTACAGCAGAATGTCCTCTTGAACACATGCCCTAAGCTGAGCAGGTGCTATTTGCTAAGCACACGGTAATCATCCTTTGCCTTTAATTAACATAGTTCAAATACTCAACCTTTTTTGTTCTATAAATCCCTTCAGGTGACAACAGCTTCTATTCAGGGACTTTTGCTCCAGCAGATACTCAATCACTGTCATAAGTTCAACAACTGCAGCCAAGAAAATATTACAGCACCTAAATTAAAAATTCTCCAGAAACTTTTCATGTCCTTTTCAAGTGCAAGCTTGTTAATAACTGGCAATCGTTTATATGAAAGGTTCTGGTGTCTAAACAGACGTTTAACACATTAGAGGGTAAAGGCAGTCACTGTAGTGGAACGTAAACACCTACTTGCAGAATTTGTTACAACAAGCTGTTTCTAAATCCCACACAAAGGAGCACTAGAAGTGTTCCTGAATTGTTTTAAATAACACTGAGCTAAGGCATCCAAACACATCTTTTCACAATGGCTGCAGAAAAGCTTATTTCAACACTCACTGATAAATAACCTTCAGCGTGAAGCAATTTCAGCATTCACCAGGTTTCACGTTTGTAACAAGTAGTACTCTACAGTTAATACCATGTTCTACTCTACATTGATGTTTTAATTTTTGACATGTAGTTTAATAGCTTGCCTGGGAGCTGAATCTGGCAATAATTTTGGTATGCCTTGAATTTACCTGGGTTCTAATTCATTTTCTTAATGAAAATACATGGGAGTTTTTTGGTTGGGTTTCAGTGGTGGGGGGGCTTTTTTAGTTGGCCTGGGCTGGGTTTTTAGAGGGGGTTGGGGTTTGGGGTTTTTTGTTCATTTGTTTCTTTGGTTTTTGCCAGAAAGCAGAAAGCACAAGTCACAAGCTAGAGGGGAAAAAACAAATCAACCCCCAAACTCTTCTAAATACTGTCCTACATAGATTTCATACAGAGTGCTATGCTAAGCATAAAAGTGTTTTTTTAGGAAGAAACAAAATTATCCATCCTCTTATGTAACACAAACTATAGAAAAATATTTCTGAATTCCAGACCCATGATGATAGCCCTGCCTGATACAAAGAGCAGTCCTAAATAAATCACAAGTCAAGCTGCACATGGCAGCTGGCATTGCAAAATGGGACTTTCCTAGGAAAATGTTTTGACACAAGCAGGCTCAAGACACTGTTCCTTCGAGGTATTTCTGCTTTAAGTAACCAGAACCAAGTGAACTATTTGCATAACGTCAACTTCTACTTTGCCTGGGACAAGACATTTATTGTCCACATCTTAAAAGGTGAATTCTTCCTGTTCATCCATACACTGACATAATTAGAGAGAGAGAAGTACTGAATTAAGCTTCATTGCTTGGAGGGGTTTTATCATATTAAGAGAGAAGGAAGCACAATGTCCAAGTTACTTCTCGTGTCTTCAAAAGATGGGAAGCAAGAAATTAAGTAAGAATTCATGTCACAAGTACATTCATTTCACGTGCAATCACCAGTATGAGTATCAGATTATTTCATCTAGCAAGAGAAAAATGGAAGAACATCCAACAGCTTATGGGTCATGGCATTAATTTAAAAATACCAAGAGCTGGTTCATTGCAAACTTCTCATGGGTTTGTTCAAGTGTGGTAACTTACTTCCATAATGCCACAGATGTAGCCAGAGGTGAGAATCCCACCGATGGACAGGAATCTACAGTTACACTTCACATGCTTCATTTGCATAAATAATAACGGAGTGATTCAAGAAGTGATCAATGGGAACACCTGGCTAAGCTCCTTAACACCGCGAACCTTTGCAAACAAGAAAGTTCAGGAAATCCCACCCTGGAACACAGCTGGCCAGAGCAGCTGAGGCCAGACGGGGAAAGGGCAGGATGCAAACGCAGGGCAGACACAGCTCGCCGTGCTCTGACACTGCCGCTGCCCAGGCCAGTTCACTGCCCGAGCCTGGATTTTGCCAGGACTCCAAGGGCAGCTCTGCCCCACGATCAGTGCCCTCCGAGAGCCTGAGCCGAAAGAGGAGCCAGCCAAGGAAGGCTCAGTTCCCTCCTGCAGCCACGGAGGAGCCTCAGGGAACGCCTTCCACCACATCTGACAGCTCCTCTGCAGCACACACTGTTCCTCAGCCACGGAAACATCTGGTGCACAGCTGGATATCACGAGGTTTGGCCACCTCTGCAGGCAAACTGACACAGTTAACTCAATTTCTAGTCCAAGACTTCCTTAACAGAAATCTCATCAATTAAGCTCTACTGGTGATTAACAAAGAAATTCTGTCAGACACAGCACATGCAGAGACCAACATTTTAAGGTCTGTCTTGAATTTAATGATGCTCAGCACAGATTTTCATAAATCCACCTCAACTATTGCAAATACATTGCAAATCTATATTGCAAATAAGACTACCAAAAGTGAAGTTTTCAGTAGTCCTGCTTCAGTCTTGCATTTCAAACTCCTCATAGTAACTGATATTTTAAGACTGTATAATCTTGTGCACTAAAAATTAAAAACTGAATTATATTTCAATACTGTATAAGCGTCACAAAACTACTAACTGCTGTAATTCTTAGGTGGCCTTAATTAAAAAAAAAAAACAAACAAACAAAACAGTAGATTCTGCACTAAGAAAAATAAAGCCACTGGATTTGTGAGTGTTACTGGCTGCACAGCAAAAGCCAATGGATTTGAAAAGCCAGATCAGCATTTGCTAATACCATTCAAGGTCTTGTCTTGGGCATAGACACTTCACTTTTAATTATGTCTGACATAGTAACAAGAGCAAGCACTCTAAACTAATTCACTGCCTAGGTAACACTCTCTTTAAATTTAGTTTCTTAACAAAAACATGGAGTTTATAAGCTTCCCTGTGTATCACATATCTGCTTTATTTAAGGAAAAAGTTTGTAACATATTTGACAGTTGTTAACCAAAAGGATGTCAGAACTCTAAAATACTTCCAGAAATTTAGTAAAATAACTAGCCACAAAATAAGAATTCATATTCTTAATCTAGCATTAACAAATGCATTTAAAATATTTGCCTCCATCACACCTTCTCTCAATAGCAAATATCACTGAGCACATTCAGTCACAACTGAACACCCTGAACCCACTGATCAGCAGACTACAGACGAAAAGTTGAACTTTAAGGAGAATAAATACCTGCAATACAACTGTAATATAAAATTCAAATCAACAACACACGTCAGACTGATGTATCTAAAATATACAGACATAATTCTCTAAATATATCTAACTAGTTTAAATAAATCCTACCACAACCCCCAAACAATCTTTAGTTGAATTAAGATGGCTGTACAAATTAGAATTGAGTTAGAGGTCCTTTGTTTTCCTTAATGAAATTAGTCTCCTACAATAAAGGATTACTGACGTGCTAAACTGCACTTCAGAAGGTCAAGGAGAAGACTGATTTCAATTGAACTGTTACACAAATGACATCCCCTGATGAAGATGATGTCAGCAATCAGGTTTCCAGGTGAGTGCCCAGGGTGCAGCGACTCCCCGGGGCAGCAGCAGCAGC
>VYZQ01018367.1:0-10415 GCA_013400655.1 Mystacornis crossleyi
CACCGCGGCCACTGCGCTGCCATGGCCGCGGCGCCTCTGCCGCCGCGCGCCCCGGTCGGGGCGAAGCCTTGAGCGCGCACGGTCCTGCCGGCCTCGCCCTCCGCGCCCCCCCACGCCCCGCGTGTCCCATGTCCCGGGGCTGCACTGGCACCCTCGGGGAAGCCCAGGCCTCAGACCGCCGGTGGCTCTCTTGCCGCCTGCTCCTCGCCAGCCCATGGCACGCCAGGCACAGCCACGTGTTATCCCTGGCCCCTTCAGCCCATTGCCCCTACACGCACTGCTTGAGCCCAAATCTCTCGGGAAATCGCAACCACGCTACTTCACATCGCGGTTTCTGGTTGGAGTTTCTGTTTCAGCATCTGGGTAAAGCAAGAAGAGAGAAGAGGTGGGAGCAGGCAAAGCGAGCAGTGAATAGCGTGGGTTAATTCAGTCCTTCCTTCCTGGCTCCGGAAGCAGATCTAAGAACTGTTCGGCTGAAGGAGCATTGAGGGACATGCAGTGGTTTAGACCAGGCAGGAGCTGTGGCTCTTCAGACAGCCCTGTGCAAATCTCCATTGCCAGATCAGGGCTGTGTTACTCACATGTTACAACGCAGTTGATGCAACCTCTGTAGAACAACCTGACTGATTAGAATAGGAGCAGTTGGCAGAAGCTGCCCAGTTATTCCCTCCTGTTTTCATTATCTGTTCAGGCCAGAGTTGCTCTGACAAACTTGGCTGACAAGCTGAGCTCCAAGGCTCAGAAGCCCTCCCTTGTGACTGTGAGAATACCATGTCAATAAATTGAACACGTACTAAAGAAGCTGCTACTCAGATGCAAATATAACGAAAGTTCTTTAAATTACTTGTACCTTTTTTCTTCAAAATAGCATTTGTTATCTTGTTTGAAAACATTCTAAACACACACAAAAAATTAGGTCTGAGGTCTGCTTATTAACCAAAATTCACCTTCTTCCTTCACAGCGGATGAAGAATTTGATGAGCTTTGCTTTGAGTTTGGTTTGGAGCTTGATGAAATTGTAAGTAATGTTTTTATTTGTTGCTTTTCGAGGAGGTGTAAGCGTATTGACAGCATTTGTATTTGGTAAGAGTTTGTATAGCATTATTTCCAGCATATCCCATGATACAGTGTTGTAATGGATTGTATTAACATAGGTGTTTTGAATCTGGAGAAAAACCCTCAGACATACAAAAATTACTGCCTTGAAAGCAAGAGACTCCAAGATGGCATATTGCTGTACTTTCTGGAGGTCAGCACTCTGTGCCACTTGATCTTCAGTCTCAGGCACCATTTTATGTAGCAGTATAAATATGGCCATAGACCATGTATTGATCATATTTTACAAGATCTGTTTGGCTTTCTTTGATATGCAGTCATCTGTGCAATATTCACAAAAAATACATTTGTTCTGGACATTGTTACCTGAGTTGTAACTAATTTATGTTTAACATTTTGATTCAAGTTCTGTACTTGTGGAAATTTGCTAGCCCTGATAGCTCTATCCATGCAAATCTTGTTCAAGTAGACCTGTTTTGGTTTTGCCTTTTATTTTAATTTATTGGTCTTTTATTGATGTTTATCAAAAGACATCTGAACATCATATCTTATGCTTTATTTCAGAGTAAACTTGATTATGACATGTCATTTGCCAATTTATTGCCAAAAATAAGGTCTTGGATCTCTGCTGGGATCTGACAGCCTGGAGGTTCTTGCTTCTCTAATCTCATCTCTTTAAATTAAAATTTTAAAACTGAATTTTTCTTTTGGTAAACCGCTTTATGGTTTCTGAATTTGAGGTCTGATGTAATTTCTCATATTTGGTGTGTCCATTTGCTGTATAAATGCAAATTACACTGTTAAACTTCTAATTAAAACACTTTCTCCTGTCATATCACTGTCATACTCATGTCAGTATTAAGATATATCAGGTTAAAACCACATTTTTGCTTAATTTCAGACATCTGAGAAGGACATTATAAGTAAAGAAAAAGGTGAAGAAAAGGCAAAGGGTGCGTCTGATGTCGTTCTCTATAAAATTGATGTTCCTGCCAACCGTTATGATCTGCTTTGCCTGGAAGGATTGGTCCGAGGACTGCAGGTCTTTAAGGAAAGGTAAGGCAGAGTTGTGAGATTTCTGTGTTGTTTGTTATTTGTGAAGTATGGGTCCATTTCTGGTCAGTAAACAGAACTTCCTACTTGCTTGGGTTTTGAGTATGATTTCATGTGTAGATCGGATTCATCAGATGTTCCTCTGGAGAGGCTCTATTGCATAACTTTAAAAGAATAGACTAAAATGTTATTGGGTTTTGGATCTGTTCTAAAAAGTTTTCAATTGCTATTCCATTTGAGACTCATCCTCTGTAAAGAGCTTCTACAGAGAAACTTTCTGGTGATCCTTTGTTTTAAATACCAAACCAAATAATTTATTTCACTTTTCTGCAATGACTTTATCTTGTTGAGTTCTTCCTTTCTGGTTCAGTAATCTGTTTACCATCCCATAAAAAACAAGTTTTGCCCAGTTAGCTAATTACATGCCAAGAAACATTACCAAGAAGATTTTCTACGTTTAATTGCTTCTGCATTTCTAGAGTTTTCTGTTTTTCAACTACAGACTTACTGTTGTTTTTGTTTTAGGATAAATCTCCCTAGGTATGAAAAGATAATACCAGCTGAGGGTGAAGGTCAGAGGCTGATTATCACTGAACAGGTAAAAGTGTTTATTGCACCTTTGTAAATGTATTGAGAATTACTGAAGCAGCAAGATCCATGTCAGTACGATTTTGTAAGAGCAGTGAGACTGGAAGTCTTATATGCAGAGCAAGAGCTAAAGAAATTTAAGTATCTCCACTCGTTGAGATCTATTCTTAGGAAAGAAGAGGGGGAGGAACAATAGACAAAATGTTTTGGGTGAACCTATTAGCAGATCAAATAAAAGTTTCAGATGCATATCTTATCAAAGCTTCAGATGCTCACTTGACATGTGCATGCTGCTGTTGTAAATTGCAGACTGCCCAGATCCGGCCTCACGCTGTAGCTGCTGTCCTCCGAAATATAACTTTTACCAAGGACTGTTATGACAGCTTCATTGACCTCCAAGAGAAACTACACCAAAATATTTGCAGGTTAGTACTCAAATTTAAAGTAGTGCATAGTGTCCATGTGTATGATTTTATCACATGTTAAGACTGCACATCCCCATTGCAGAGTGGTGTTATGGTTATGGCAAGGAAAATCTTCAAGCTGCTCTCTTGATCCTTCTCATTTCTTTACCTGTTCCTGTCTACTGCCAATATTGTTCAATATAAATAGCTGTTATAGATCCTGCAACAGCTGAGACAGAAGTTTTTAGCAACATTCCCATTAGATTTGTCTTGACTAACTGTGTTGTAATTTGTAATAATATTTATTAAAATGTTGTCAGTGAAGTAATTTCTAGGCTTCTCAAAATTGTCCTACTTTTTCGGTAAGCTCTGTGAATACATAGAAGTATAGAGCATCATACTCTAAGAAACTCCAGGTATTACTAGTGAAAACATTATTTTGCCTTCTTTCTTTCTTTCTAGGAAAAGAGCATTAGTAGCAATAGGTACCCATGACTTGGACACCATCTCGGGTCCATTTACTTTTACAGCCAAAGCACCTTCTGAAATTAAATTTAAGCCCTTGAATCAATCCAAGGAGTACACAGCCTCACAGATTATGGATCTGTATAGGGTAAGTGAGATTTTTCAGACTTGTTGCACAAAATGCAAGATAAATTTCCAAGGTTAAATATCTCTCATATCCTTGTTATTAAAAGTTGTTCTTACAAGTAAAACACAGTTATCTTCTGTAGCTTCACAGCCAGTGAACATTCTGTACTTTGCTTGTCATGAGAAATGCATGGTAATATTTTATTTTTATTGTCTGTGAAAGATACGTTGTGGTATTTTGGGGCTAAGAGCAACTCTTAGAATGGTAGGTTTGGTAGTAAGCTTCTGATTTATCAAGTTAAGTCTGGCACTGCTCCTGGCCCAGCATCCTCATGAAACCAGTCAAATGCTAGGAAAAGATTCTGTCAAGTCTGATTTGACAATCTTTATGTGGGCCAGTTCCAATGTCAGCATTTGAAAGTGATGCTATTTATCACTGTCATTACAATATACAGCTCTGCTGGAACACACATACTGGCTGTAGAGACAAATCCTCAAGTATCTCTGACTGAAGAGTAAGAGAGCTCAGAAACAAGAGAGACTAAAAGGAAATTATGTTTTTGGTACTGGACATACCTATGTCATTAGAACAAATGCAAAATTTCCATCAAATTTAGGTATAAATATGTCAGTATCCAGCAATTTATAACTGAAAGTACTGTAGTGCTAATTTTAATTGCTTTTAAGAAGAGTTCCTGTAGACTAAGGATACTGGCAATGTTTGCTGTGGTGAACAAGGGTATCATTGGACTGCATGGCCTCTGCATGTTTGAGAGAATCCTTAAATAATCTTGAGTACTTCTGAAGAAAACCAAAAATCCAGTTCTCACATTTCAAACTTTTCCTGCTGCTGGGAGCAAACACCCTTTGCTAGCAAAGTACCTAATACTAACCCAATCCTTCCCACCTTCAAAACTCCCCTTAATCACCTGGCAAAGGACTGTGGCTCTGTGGAAGTTCACCTGTGAGCTGAAGTGAAATTCGGGGCTGTGCTTTGTTTCTGCAGACTGACAGCCACCTTCGGCACTATTTGCACCTGATTGAAAACAAGCCACGTTTTCCTGTCATTTATGACAGCAATGGGGTTGTTCTGTCCATGCCACCAATCATCAATGGTAAGATTAATTTGTGACTGCTTTGTACTGTTACTGCTGTTTTGTGTGTGAATTAGTGTCTGACAGAAACACTGACATGTAATAGGGATTATTACTTTTTCTTAATTGATTCACTTACAATTTCATATAGTCTTCTTTCCTTCTTTCCTTCTTTCAGTTTTAAGGTAGTCAAATTTTTTCCTCCCTCTCTAGGCAGCTAGTGTTCCTTTTTCTTATCTTCATCAGAAGGATGGAAAAATCCTACTGCAAACCTCTACATTTAGCTTCTCATACCCTTCTGCAACTCAACAAAGTACCTTGTGACAGGAACTTTTGTTAGGAAAGCATTTTGTTTAGCTGAAAGAAGCCTGCAAGAAATTATTTTTTAAACTGACAACTGTAACTGGTAACTGCAACTTTGTACTCCATTTTATCAGGTCACAGCTGGGAACTTAGCAGCAATGTGAACTAGTTTTTATGGATCCTATTGCTATCACACAGGTGATTTCAGGAGACTTTAATGGCTTAAAAAGAATAAATTGGTCTAGACTTTTTTTGCATTGTTTCTAACCATGGGTTTCCTCTGAATGCAAAAGAAATTATGGGTGATTTTTGAGAACTGCATTTATTGAAACCGTTTAATGGCATGACAAGAATTACTCCTTTAAGAAAGTATTTCATTATACCTATATACTGAAATATAGGTCAGGCATCAGTAGATTTCCGTACACTGACCAATAAATCTGCAGTGATAATCTCTTTGGATGTATGCTTCCTAATAGATCTCTATCCAGCTAACCCAAATCTTAAAAGGCAGCTCAAACTCTCTGGGAGGGACTGGTAACAAAAACTGTTTAGAATTGAAGGTCGTGTCAACCACTGTGCCCAATCCTTCTTTGTTAGGCTCATTCCAGCTTGGGTATGTTCCATGTATAAGCACAGCATATTGTTTATATTGTATCAATTAAAAGGGTTTAGCTAAGTTTAACACCTACCTCTGCTTCAGAGAACAGTATCTAAGAGAGACTTCCAGGTTAGAGGGACTTTTTCAACAGATAATGCAGTGTAAACATCTGTATTGGTTGTTTGGATTATCTACAAGCACTGAAGTGAAGGGTTGTGTTCGCTTTGAAGCGAGTCCAGAGATGCTGAATACGTTCCATCTGCAAAGAGACACAGCACAGCTGTAAGGGAGTACAAGATCCCTCAGTCCTGAGATCTCTGGTGCACCTACCTTCCAGTCTAGCTGTGACCTAATTTCTTGGACGGGAAACTAAAACAGAGAAGCTGAGTCAGGGTCAAAGAAAGCAGGAATTCCCATATGTATCTAAATGCTTTCTTTTGCCTCTGGTGGGGTGCATGTTCATTAATGAATGGTGCGAGGAACGGCAGGAAGGACAAAGAGGTTGGATTTGGCATGATCCCCCATAATTCTAGGACTGTGTGTGCCCATTCCTGCTTGATTCCCAGCAATGGAATTCACTCCAGGTGTGCACTGACCATCTGTCCCTAACAGGCAGAATGAGATTTCTCTGCAGCTGCTCCAGATTGCTTGTGGCTTACTAACAAACTCCCCTTTTGTAGGGAACCAGCTACTGGGGGACTTTGCATCCAGCGTACAAAACAGACACGTCAGGTTCTTCTTCCAGACAAGAAAAGTTTTGAGAGCAACAGGGATGTGCTTCAATGCACGCAATGCACTGTAACTCCCAGTACAAAGCAAACTCATGCCTAGGAGGGACCCATACTAAGACCTGAATCACTACTGTAGAGCAACCTGTAGCATATCAGCAGACACTGTCAGGACATCACAGAGTGACTGTTGATAGTCATTAATCTAAATCACTTTTTAAAAACCATTTTATTTATTCCTGTCCAAGGGGATGACACATGTCACACAACTGATGCAAATGTGAGACTAAACCAGGGCAGATGGGATGCTGTGGCAGTGCAGAGCCCTTTCCTAAACAGCAGATGGCCACTGTTCTGTTAGTTGGCTTTCCAGCTGAGTGCCAGGATACCTGTAGATTCCTGTGTCTTGCAGTGTAAAGCATAACCCAGTCAGAGTGTCCGGGCTGTCTTTTTCCTTCTATTTGATTCATAAATTTAAAAATGAGAAGAACTGCTATTCTGCCAACAGCTGTGAATGTTGGTGCAGTAAATAGTGGGGTTTTTTAAGCTGTGGAAGATGATAATGATCTTTCTGACACAAAATTAGTATCAGTGTTATTGCAATAAAACTAATATTTCTTAACATGTTTTTGTTTTCACATGTTTTAGGAGATCATACAAAAATAAGCCTAAATACCAGAAATGTGTTTATTGAATGTACAGGCACAGATATTACAAAGGTAAATCTTTCCTGCTTTTGATATGCATTAATATAATTGTTTTCCCTTTGAATACTAGAGCTCCAATACAAAGACCTACAACCACAAGGCATTTACTGTGTGGAGCCAACCTTCCAATACAAAAGTTGTAGGACTGTGGAATTCCCTTGACACAGTTTCAGGCTTGCTCTATAGATAGCATTGTGTTCTCACTGAATTTTGATTTTACTGTAGCTTTATGTTGACACTAAGTATTCAGCTTGTATGAGAAAATAATTCAAGTAAATTAGAGACTGTTTGTTCTTGCTGAACACTTCTTCTAAATCTGAAAGGCTTTGAAAAGAGTAAAACTTACTTAGACTGCCTGTTTTGGCATAATACTCTTTGCAGAGATTCATTTGGTCTCCTACTGAAAATTTGTGCTGGGGGAAGAAAGACAACAATTTTTCTACTTAGTTATCTTTTTCAAGCATGGATGCTTTGCAAGTAATCGCTAAATTCAAGTCTTTCCATATGCAAATTCTGTAACTCAAAGCTGAAGNACTGTGGAATTCCCTTGACACAGTTTCAGGCTTGCTCTATAGATAGCATTGTGTTCTCACTGAATTTTGATTTTACTGTAGCTTTATGTTGACACTAAGTATTCAGCTTGTATGAGAAAATAATTCAAGTAAATTAGAGACTGTTTGTTCTTGCTGAACACTTCTTCTAAATCTGAAAGGCTTTGAAAAGAGTAAAACTTACTTAGACTGCCTGTTTTGGCATAATACTCTTTGCAGAGATTCATTTGGTCTCCTACTGAAAATTTGTGCTGGGGGAAGAAAGACAACAATTTTTCTACTTAGTTATCTTTTTCAAGCATGGATGCTTTGCAAGTAATCGCTAAATTCAAGTCTTTCCATATGCAAATTCTGTAACTCAAAGCTGAAGCATGAAAGCCTAGGAGTTATAATTGCCTGTTCTTGAATATCAGTTGTGTATTCATAAAGTGTGGAACTTGATGCTTAAGAGCAAAACTATTTTGAATTTACCCTACTACACAATGGCATGTTAACAACACAAATATATTTTCGTGTTGGGAAGTGGCATCTAAGCAAACTAATAAATAAGTGTTTCTTGCTATTGCTTGTCTTGATAGTAAAAATAAATACAGTATTATTCTGTGTACATGAAGGAAATTATGCTGTTAGGCATCAAAAAAACTCCTTTGTGGATTGAGAAGTTCATCTGAATCTCATTATTATGTTCCATTATACTAATCTCTTAAAATATTAACTGTAAAACAAAAAAAAATTCACAGACAAGATTATTTAATAATGTATTGCTAAACAATGCACAGTCCTTCAGCCTCTCCATTCTCACTTGAACTTCAATAAAATGACTAATTAGACAGAGGGTTAGGAAGACCGAGCTCCAAATGGTAATAAAACCCCTGTGTTTCTAAAGAACAGAGTTTAGAAAAGATACACAAATCCTTCAAAACCGTGAAAACCAAAGAATTTCAAGTTTTTGCACAAATGTCTGCATCAGAAGGAAAATGTTTTTTAAAATTCAATCTACTGTTCTACACTGCTAGGAAATTAGTGATTATTAAATAGAATAGAAACAAGAGGGTGTAATATGAGATATTTTCCCTTTTTTTTTGTTAAGATATTTTGTATACTTTAACACAGTAGATGACAGATTTCAGTGTGATTTTTATGTTTGTTTTGTAGGCAAAAATTGTTCTTGATATTATAGTCACAATGTTCAGTGAATATTGTGAGAAGCCATTCACGTGAGTATAAATCTCCAGGTAGAGAGACATTACATTTGGGCCATGTGTTAAAAACGTTTTTACTTATATTTTTCTGTTTCTCTCAGTGTTGAAGCAGCAGAAGTGGTTTATCCCAATGGGAAGACCCACATCTATCCGGTAAGCACAGCATTGGGATATCTCTGCGTCCTTAGGGAAAGGGTTTTATTTACACCAAGTCTGGTAAGAGTGGCATTTTCCTTTCCTGCCGTGGCAGCATGTGCTGGTTCTGGGGTGTAATGTAAAGGCCCAGCTTGGCACTATCTCTGTATTAGTGAGCCAGAGCCTTCTCTAACCTCCCAGAAAATAACTGAAGCTCCAGCTTCTCCTTGTCTACGAAACTCATTCTGAAGCTCC
Source organism: Mystacornis crossleyi (assembly GCA_013400655.1). Classification (NCBI taxonomy): domain Eukaryota; kingdom Metazoa; phylum Chordata; class Aves; order Passeriformes; family Timaliidae; genus Mystacornis; species Mystacornis crossleyi. Next base: position 9,269 of record VYZQ01018367.1, read on the forward strand.
ACTGAATTATGACGAGGTTAAAAATACGCTTACTATGGTTTAGAGTGCATGTGATAGGAACTTTTTCAGGAACAAGTAAAGATTGCAATCAAAGGTCATATAAAACTTTTAAAATCTATGTGTTTCAAATCAGGAAAAATTATTGCAGGAAGAGGTCCTTTAGTCTTAAGCCTATGGACAACTGAAATCAGCCTCAGCATAATGTACTTATCAGATCTGGAAGCTTTAATGCCCTTCAGTTAAAATAGCCTTGTAACACTGCATTTTTCAATCTTTCACTTTACAGACACCAACTATGTTAAGGTCTATAAGGCAGAGTGTTGACTTCGTGCAGTTCAGAGCCCCAGACAGACCTCTTTGCAGTAATGGATTCTTACATTTTTATTCTCTTAATAAGTATAAAGAAAGCAATTCCTCCCATTTCCTGAAAGTAACTGAAGACAGATCTGGTTGAGTTCATAAAATCAGATTTATCAAGCAAGTACAAACTGTTTAGAGGGAAAGAAGTTTATTTTTGTTGAGAGGTTTTCTAGTGTCCTTTTAGCTTTTTATTTTCACAATGTCAGTTTTAATCACCAGAGGAAAGATGTAGAATCCTGAAAAGATATCTAACAAAATAGAAATCTCTGCAGTAACCAAAGCAGCTTCCCTAGATAAAACAGAGCAAAAAAATCCCCAAAGTTTCAGATGCTATGATTTTTTAAGGATTTGTATATCAAGAAGTTTAGAAACACATGAAATACATAAATACATGCAAAATAGCTTTCTTAAATACGTTGCACATTGCTCAGTAAAATACTGCTGGTAGGTATTTGTGTGCCAATAAAGAAATAGAAAGTTTTCTTTCCTTTTCCTCCTAAAAGTTATTTGATCTGTACAAGACCATGAGATCTCATGCGTGACAGTTCTGTGCTTTAGGGCTTTGACTTAGGACAAACTGGTCACCAGAAACTTTCAGTGACTCTGTTCTTGCATATATCAGAAATCATCGGAAGTTTCACTAACGGGGATTTCATGCTGCATTCACCCTTTCAGCTTAACCAAGAACAGCTTTTGCATCACATACTAGAGCAGATTTTCAGCAATCCTATTAACTTTAGAGTGCTAAATTTAACCTCATATTCCACATTTGTCTTCTGTGGGTGTC
>VYZQ01018416.1:4742-16680 GCA_013400655.1 Mystacornis crossleyi
TATAGTACAGGGAAAGAAAGTAATGAGAGAAGAAACCAAACCAAACCAGAAAAGCCCCAACTGTTCAGAATGCTTGTATCATTTTGGAATGGCACCTAGGAATGTTGATTTGTATTATGCAAAAATACAGTCAATAGTTTAGAAATAAAAAGAAGTAAAAAGAACCCAGCTGGGTTATTCTATAAACATTCTGTTAAGTCTTTTGAATACGTAGCTTTAATAATTACATGTATCTACATATTTTCTTTTTAGGATAAAGCATAGAGTGCTTTGCATCTTATCCATTATTCAGGTCACACCACGAATTCCATCCTCTGCCAACACACACCTCACTGCTGTTCAGCTATCCTCACAACAGAGATCTGACATTTTCACTTTGAGAAGGATACTTTCTTAAGGCTGCAAAACACATTTCAATACCTTTATCTGATTTAAATAATTTGTGGAAAAGGCATTCCTTAAATCTTTCATAAAGCTATACAGAACTTTTAAGCGCCTCAGCTTTAGAAACCAGATATAAACTGTCAGCTTTACAGACAGTGTTCTACACACTTAAGGTACCAACAGTAACTTTACAAAACTTTCCATTGTGCTTCTAGAACACTGTTCCAAACAATGGTACACCGTGTATGAGCAATACCTTGACAGAGTTCTTTGATGTGTTCTTTGCCTCCCCATGCTCAGATTTATCATTCACTGATACCTCCTGCATTGTATCAGTTATTATTTCCCCTTCTGCTATTTTCACCATTCCATCTGAAACGTCAGCTGCTGGCTGCTCCAATGCCTTTGTTTTCTCATAGATTGTGGTCCTCACTTGTTCTATCACAGAAGGGGATTTCCTACCACTGTCCTCCTGGTGGTGGTCACTGGTGCTGACACTCTTCTGATCTCCATCTAAAGGGAGAAAAAATATTGAGTGGATACATTAACAAGAACTTAATTGTTTCTGAGTATTGTTATTTCTGTACAAAATGTATTTCTAAGAAAACCATCAGTCTATGAAAGTTGTTATTAAATTTTATAGTATAGTATAGTATAATGTGTTTTCTGTATGTCTCCTCCTAAGAACCATATACTAGTAAGTATTCACTTGTATTTGCACATAAGACTGGAGTAACAACTGCAGTTTTAACTAATGTGAGAGAATGTGAGAGTAAAACAAAGGCAAAACTTTCCACTGCCTTACGTTGCTCTAGTGCAGAAACCAAAACCAAGAGTCACTGCAATCACAGCAAGAGCTCTTCTGATATCTAGCAAACGTCTAATGAAGTCTGAAAGTTAACACTTTGGGTAACAAATACCGATTTCATCGTGTGGTGTTCTTCAGGGGGGTGGGACACATGAGGGAATAACTGAAAAATTCTGCAGTGGGGATTTAAAGAAAACACCATCTCAATCTGATTGTATGCCTAAGTGGTGAAATTGTTATTTATGAAATACATTATTAATAAGACTTAAAAAACCATTTTATCAGATTTCAACTGACAGTAATGCAGAGATCTAAATTTGTAAAACTATTCAGACACAAGCTAAAAAATGCCCCAGTAAAACCAAATTATAAGTCTTTCACATATTTCCAGTGGAATTCTTCAGAAAAAATAGAAGTATTGGCTGACAAATTAACTCCAACTTACCTGAAGAAAGGAATATTAATGCTCATCATCTAAGAAATTCAACCTAGATTTACAGTAGTGAAGGTACATTCAAGGTGACAAGAATTCCAAATTTATAACCAATACTGCAATGTGGCACTTCACTGCTTTGATTCACATGAAGAAAAGGAGTAGTTCAACTTTTTCTGCCAGTCTAAAACTACACAGGCACACCAGCCAGGAAAGAGGTGTCTGCACATTCAAGTACCTTTGGTGCCATCATGTGGAAAGGAAAAACGAAGCTGATACCTTTAATCATGCTCCACCAATTTCACAGCTGTGATATTCCATCACAGGTAATGACCAGCCATAAACTTATCTCAACATCGAACAGGACAAATTCCTCTCATATTAGGAATTAGACTAAAATATTAAGTCTTTAGGCACATATAGTCAATTAGCAGAATTACAAATTCTGCTTTGCATATTAAAAATGAATTAGCTATTCTTAAAATGAAATATTCAAGTTTGGGAGGTTTATGTGTTTGACTATACATCCAAAGCGTGTCAGTATCTTCAAAGTAAAAGATCATTCGAAATTTAACTTTGAAATAATGAGACATCTACCACTTACAAAGTTTTGGCTACAGCTGATTTTATGACATTCTGTTACATCACAGCTTCACTTGGTCATAGAAAAGGAGTTTAATGACCTTTCCATTAAAGGGTGCATGGATGCTGTGGACACGATGTGAACACAGCTCTCTGTGCCATGCGCATACTGAGAAGGCATCTTGGCAGCCCTCTCACACCTTCCATGCACATGCACTGACAGAGAGATGGACTTTAAGGACCTAAACAGCTGGTTGTCATCTTCTGAAAGGAAAAGGCAAAAAGGAATCTCCTGCTGTTGGCCCACCCTGGTTCAGTTTACCCCCTGGCAGACAGAGTTTGTGTCTTTTTAGAAGCAGATGATCGTTAACACAGAAAATAACCCCCATTAAAACATTTTAAAATACTGTAACATGGTTAAGCAGCAACAACATTCAAATAATTTCTTTTCACCTGCTGCTGAAGCCTTTCCTTTTCTGTGCATCCGAGGCTTTGCTTTTGGTTGGTTTTCCTCTTGATTTCCTTTTGTATGTAGTTCATTATCACACAATACTTCTTCAGCAGCTGAATGCTCTTCATTATTTTTTCTGTTATTATCCTCATTTTGACCTTTCAAATATCCTTCTTCACCATCTTTTCTGTCATTCTGTATGTTTTCACCTTCTAAAACCATTATTTGCTGAAGCTTCTTTTCATGAAAGGATAAATTCAAGTCATCAGCAGCTTCATTTTCCAAATCTATGGCTTCTTGTGAAGCATTATCATTCAAGAGAGGACTCCCAGCAATAGATTTCTCAGTGCTTGTAGAACCTGAATTACTTTCAGCAAGTTCTTTCCTAATATCTGCAAAGAGCACATTACCAACTTGCATTTGATACAAGTGGGAAAAAAAATGGGACACAGAAGCTGTATCTTCTACAACCTAACACTATTTTTCTTATACCATCCTCCTGACTTCAGTTTCTGAGCATTTCTCTTTCTGTGCCTCTGATCTCTGCAAAGCCACCAAGCTACGTATGGCCTTATCCTACTTCCTTTCCTGTCATCTGTTTTCATGGACTCAATCCAAAGAAAAAATTTCTGCCATGCAATTTAAAGCACTTCTAAAAAACAATGTCTCAATGTCACGGGAAGTGGAAGCAAGTCAACAACAACAAAGCTGGGCATGTTTGGTATTAGAATCCACCCTCCCTTCCATCCTCTTCACCCCTGCTCCATTTGAACTCTACAACAAGATACTCAAAGGAAGTATCTTCTACAATGCCAAGGTTCACATGTTTAAAAAAAATATTTATCCAAATATATTGGATCCAAAAATATTTATCCAAATATATTATCCAATATTATTTATCCAAAAATATTTATCTTCCTCTAGCCTGTTATTGCTAGCTGACCTAATTTCAGAGTTCAAATGTTTGAAGAAGGTGACAGAAGAATGTCATGACAGTAGATGCTGGAGAGCTTTTTGTCCTAAATCTTGTCAACAAAGGGAAATCAAAGCATCCCACAAACTGTTAAAAGATGTTTCAGGTGTGAATGAAAAACAGGCCACAGAGGAAATCCTTTTAAAAATACATGATCGTACTGAACATTGCCATTTTCCTTAGCATTTAGTACTACACCAGCAGGAAGAAGAGTCGTTTGGCCAATCCTGTCATTTGGCCAAACATAAACATTAGTAAACATCAAATGCATCCTGCTCCAAGAAAAACAGCCAGATCAAACCTATTCCTGGCTTACATACACTGCTGGGCAAGCACGCTCCGCAGCATGTCCTGCACCCCTTACCGACTGATTGTCCAGACTGGGAAACCAGTACGAAAAAACCATTGGCTTTCTCTCTGCCCATGTCCACTTTCATTTACAGTACTGTGAACTACCGTCTCACCCCGGTGTCAAGTAAACAAGATGGCTAAGGAAGAGAACTGGGCACCACAAGGGTAGGAACCAGTACAGACTGTGTGTGGTCTAGCAGCTTGGCACCTCCACTGATTTCATTGGGAATTTTGCTGCTAACTTGGCAGAGGACTCTGATTTAGAAGTTGTTAAAATATGAAATCTTGGAACACTAAGTCATATTGACACATAAAGTTTCTCTAGGATCTAGTAATGAGTTAAGAAAGGGAAGAACACAAGGAAAAATATTTAATTTTGTTTTACCATTTAACATGCCATCTTCATCACTTTCGAAGTCGTCTGAATATTCATCTGTTTCCTTGCTTGTTGCATAATCCAAAATTGCTTCCTGTAGCTCATCCTGAAATGGCTTCATAAATAACTTTTACATAAAAGGGAAGACTCATTTGTTCAAGTTCAGCACTAATTCTTCCCTCCCACACATACGTAAGTAAAACTAAGCATCAGAGCTAAGCCCACTTAACTGACAATTACTGTGAAGCATAGTGCTTCCATTCTATCTCCATTCCCCTAACATATCTGCATCAAAAAAAGTCCCCAAACCTCCATGTATTTATTTATCTTTTTTCATCATAAGAAACATGTCTTGCAAATCCCTTTTCCATTTTTTATGATATAACATCATGTGACACTTCTCTTTCATATGTTTTGATCGGCAGGAGCACAAGGGTCTGTGAGAGCAGGGGAGCATGGACGAGCTCTTCACTGCTGCAGGACAAGAGTCTGAAGCAGGTGGCAGGTCCAAACCAGTGAAGAACATCACATATTTTGGACTCTGCTGCAGGACATCACGGACGCACCACATTTACACGATTCTGAAGGGCACTGGGTTTACTTGCAGACTGCAAATACATTAAGAAATGCACCAGCATCTCCACATTCCAGGTCTTGACCCACAAACCACGAGGAGCAGTGGTTTGTCAGGGGCCTTGGGCGCTTCCCGAGGCACCTGCTGGTGGCCAGGCTGCTCCTTCAGCCCGGCTGTCTCAACCAACCAAAAACCCCCCAAAACAGCCTGTGCTCCAAGGAGAGCAGCTCCTGGGGTCCTCACGGAGGGCAGCCTGCTTGCCCGCTTTCATTTTGAAAGCAACGCGTATTTTTGAGGCTGTGCTGCCTGTTTTTAGCCTGAATTAACGTATTCCCAGTGGCAGAAACCTGCTCGCAGCCCCTGCTCCCCAGCGTCGGCTTTACCCTGCCCTGCCCCGGCCGCCGCACCTCACCTGCAGCCCGCAGTCGGCGGCGCCTCCCTGCGACATGGTGGAGGTGTCTCGCTGCGGCCTCGTAGCGCCTCGGTCGCCGCCGAGCCCCGGGAAAGAGCCTCGGGCGAGAGCCTCGGGAAAAAGCCCCGGCGGGGAGCGCCGGGAAAGAGCGCCGGGAAAGAGCCCCGGGCCGGGCCCGGCCGCGCCGCCCGCCCGGTCCCGCGCGTCGCCCGGCAACGGCGGCGCCGGCGATGGCCTTCATTAGTGGGGAATCGCCTCGTGTGCCGCAGCGCCACCTCCTCAGCCGGGCCAAAGCCGCGCTGCCAGGATTTATTATCGATGCCCGTGCCCTGCCAGGATTTATTATCTATGCCTCTATCCTGCAAATAACCCTGTTCCCACAAGGAGCACATCCATACGTTTATGACACTCCTGCCAGGGCTGACACACATTCGTCAACCCCACTCAAGCAGTTAGGTAAGTGTCCGAAACCTTCCCGCTTGGGATGTGAGCACTTTCCATAAGGAACATACTCATTTTAGTGCTTTCTGGAATAAAGATCTCATAGCACCTCTGTGTTACTTAAAATTACATTTTAGACATGAAGAAATTATAGTGGCACAGAAGTAAATCGCCTGGTGCTTGCACCTCCTAATGCTCCAACCTTTATTTCCCCAAAGGGTGGTTGTGCAATCCACCTGGCGAGCACCAGACCCCCGGCGACGAGACTCCTTGCCACGCAGGACACGTCCCTGCAGAGCTGGCTGGCCTAGAGGCCATCTGTCCTCTGTATGCGCCACAGTGAAGGCACCTGAATCCGGGGTGCTCTGGGAGTACCATCCTCTTGCATCAAAGGGAAGCTGTCCAGGACCATTTACAGATGCAGACATTTCTATTCTTACTCCAGTTTAAATGCTTCTGATCGCTCCTTTTCTAAAATAAGACTAATGCTCCAGTTTTCTTAGCGATAATGAAGAACTTCTGACATGTTCTCTATACTGGTGTTATATTTATATATATTAATCTTCCCCAAAATGCATTGCATTCTTTTAAGTTGTGCAGAAGAAAATCTCTCTGACAGAAACAGGGAGAGAATATGTAGGACAGAGCCCAGAGCCTTAGGACTTGTTTTCCTCTTGTTTATTTATGTAGAGTTTTATTTTAAAAGCAGTGCAGTTATGCAAAGGCCACAACACACCTGGGGGGAAAGAGGCCCTGAGTTCTAACAAGTAACCATGGATTTAAACTAACAATTATTTGCCAGTGATTAATTGATATTTAGGTGTCATCTGTAAGCAGCTGCTTGCTTTGTTTACCTATATTTATTTATGGCCAAATAATGCTTGATCTGCTTACTAATCATGGCATTTGTTGAGAGTTATGCTTGATGCACAAAATTTTTCCTATATTTTACTCACATATGAAGGCTTTAAATTGAATCTCTGATATTCCATCTCTCTGTGAAGGTGAAAGGTGAAACTGGATACTTGTTAAGAATGTAGAAAGGAATAAAGAAGAAATGCATATATTCCTCCTGTAATAATATTAGCGATTGCTATTGAGGTCTAAATTATATCCCTGTTACAAACCACTGAGATGCACATTTTATTTAATTCCAAAAGGTGGCAGCAATATATTCTAAAATTGAACAATTGGTTCTTTTTTTTCAAATGTCCACTTTATTCTATTTTCTTTTATATTTCTGCCAAGTTTATGGTATTTTTTGAGAGACGCTGTATTCATTTAGCCTTGCATACACTGTAGTGAAGGAAGATTTGGTTTAAATTATTGTGTTATTTACATGAGTCAGATAACGGGTCCTTATATCACCTGTGTTATTAAATATTCAATGCACTGAGCTGGTTGGATGCAGGAAAAAAAAATCAATACTGTCAGCACTGAAGAACTCAAAATGTGTGAAGATGTTTTTGTCAAAACACATGAACATCAGGTCTGCATCTTCTAGTCTTACCTGAAGCAAAAATCCCATCGAGATCCACTGAGGTGGATAGGACTTAAGCCTAAATATGAATCTAGTGCTCTGGGTATAAGAGACTTAAAAAAACCCCAAACCCACACAACAAAGGTAAAACAACAAAAAACCCATAAACAAACAAAGCACAAAAAAAGCCCCAACCAACCAAAAACCCCCCAAAAATCAAAACCCCTAACATGGAGGTTTATTGAGGACAAAAAGCAGAAGACTTTGTGGAACAAAAATGAGGATTAACATCTGCTTTTTAATTATTAACTGATTAATATATCACAAGTGTAAATTGTACAAGGAAATGTATGAAGGTGAAGTTGCTCTTTCTCTCTTGAGTAGACATGGAGCATTGAGAATAAGGCTCTCAGCGATCCCAGCAATTATATTAATTTGGATAAAATAAACTCAGAGGTAACATTTTGTTCTGCTGACCAAATATGCGTGAGCCTCCACCATTCCCAGAACCTTAAAAAAAGTCGTTTCTAAAGCAAGCATCACGATGCAGTGTGCTTACCATCTGCAGCAATGATATTACATTCAGAAAGCAGTCAAGTATGATGAGATTTTTGGATGGCTAGTTTATATGCATATAAACAACTTCCATAAGTGATTTTTTTAATCAATGTGTCTAGAGTTTGTCAGACAGGATTTGGGATTCCTTCTGAACAGATGACACCTAGATTAAAAATTCCAAAATCATATATAATAAGTCACCTTAAGTAAAAATATGTAAAAACCCTTACTGAAGGGAAATGTTCTGCTTGCTTTGGTAGTCCTTCCCAAAATCAAAAGTTACACTTGAAAGGAAATTTAATGCCATGCCAAAATCTCTAAGTTGGTGTATATTCCTGTAGAAAGTCATTTTTGCATTGGTTGCCAGGGTCTCGGCTCATAAATGACTATTCCTGTTCTTGACAGCGGTGGAAATTAGACATCCAGCTCTTGGACCTTGCACATGTATTGGTTTAGCAGAGTAACAAGTAGCTTCAATTCTAAACAACAGCGAGCTCTTCTATATAGGGGTCACCATCACAAATATTCTGAAGCACAAACATTAAAAATTATTATTCTGACATTTTCCCCCCAGTTCATATGAAATAGTGTGTTACAATGTACCATGTTTTGCAGGGTTATGCGTGTCCTGCCAAAATATACTGTTCTTCTTATTCTTGTCCTGAAATAAAACCAGAAATACAATCAACTTTGAACATCAGATGGAAATCCCCATTGTCATCAAATTCAACCTCTCACTTTTACATCTTGATCTGATTTGTAAGTAGTTAGAGAAGATGCTGTCAGGGCAAGAAGGTATGCAAACTTCACTTAGTAGATTGTTCTTCTCAGGCATATTACCAGGAAAGTTGAATTTGATAAAACTAATACATACAAAAACGTAGATATTGAAGGAACAGACTGCAAAACTGGAGCAAAAGAAAGAAGAAACTAGGATGAATAAATTCACAACTACATCACTTATATGGCAGTTTAGGAATGCATGTGTTCTTGACTGGTTAATTTATTCCTGAGCATTAGACTTAGAAGTAGCAGATGGAGGCAGATGTCCCAAAAGAAAAACAAAAAAGTATCCTTGACTTTTTAAAGTTATTTTAGGCTTTATTATTTTTAAGCTGCCTTTTTTGTAAATAGTACTTGATGTGATTTTAAGGAAAAGCGTTGGAACACAGAGGAATGAGACACAGCTGTCTCGGTGTTGTGCTTGGTCATAGTAACAAGCAATGAACTTTTCAAACAGACAAAGCTTGTTTGTGTTGGTGGCAGCAGATTAGACTTCCTGTAAGGGGAGTCAGAAAATGCAAACCTTTTCACATCAAGTGGAGTCATTTTGTGTGCAAATGACTCAAGCTACTGCTGTCGCTTGTATATGGATACATTCTTTTTAAGTCTTGCAGCTGTGAGCTCCAGTTAAATAAACACCTTTGAGAAAAACCTTGCAGACCTGCTATTGGATAAAAACATCTCTCACTCTGGAAATATCTCTATGTCTAATGTTATAATAATGCTGTCAGGAGCAGCCAACAGCTGTTAAGTGCTGAGTAGTAACTCACTTTAATGCTGTGGCACATTTCACAGAGAGAGGAACCACGCTTGTCAGGTTATCACCTGCGCATTTGAGAAGTGTCAGGGCTCCAAGCTGCTTGCACCTGAAGGATCACCAGAGAGCCAGACACAGGGCCTTGGGTTAAAGACTTGAACAATGTCCCACAAACTTCCAGCCCCAAGGGACAAGAAGGCTGACATCATAAAATTTAATCAGAGAAAATGGATGCAGTAAAAGGCCAAATTAAATTGCTTTGCGGTTAGAAAGATTGACTGGCTAATTCTCACTGACAATAATAATGCCTCCTCCTGCTCTTTACATCTATATTCCTCCCTTGTCTCCTTTTAATTTTTAGTGCTATTCTAGTTACCCTATGTCAGGAAGATTTAAAGGAGAATAGAGCTGCCAGGTCTGATTTTGCTACCGTTATCCTAACAAAGATAAAACTTTACAGTGTAAGAAGCTTCAGCAAGTAAAGATAAATTATTACCTTACTCTAGTGTCACAAAACAAAGGCCAGTTGGAAGCACACTGAATGTATCACTTAATCTTTTTAGATTCATAACTGGCCATATAAGAAAGTGTCTTTTTATATCTTTTGAATGTATTGATTTGTCTATCGGTATACCTATAAGAACTTTCAATATACGAGCACTTCCTAGTCTATAAGGCAGTTATCAGCTTTCCCTGCTGGACTGCTGAGACAGAATTATTATTCTCACTTTGTATATGTAGAGAGAAGACTCGAGCTCTGCTAGTGACACAAAAGTATGCCAAAATTCTGTGGTGGTATAAATGTGGAGGATTTCTATCATGCCTGTTTTGCACTAACTTATACCCTTAACCAGTGAAGAAAATGCAGACATCAGATGAGAGCTTGTACCCATTAGAGGCAGCAATGCAGAAGAAGCAGAAGAATCTGAAGAACATCTGTGGTATTTCAGTGCTTGAGAAAAGGTTTAAGCAATTGCTAACAGCTGCCCCTTGTGGTTCTCTTTTTTTAGTGAAAGAGCTGTTGGAGAGCAATTTTTTTTTTCAGCATACACTAGAGACAAGGTATGATTCTAAGATAACATAGCAGAAAAAGCTTTAACATCATTGCACTCCTGAACAAATATATAGACAAGTGTAACATCTAGCTGGGCATTTCCTATTTTTTCTTTCTCTCATAAATGGGTAGGTTGCTATTGTCTCGTAGATTGAACCCTGTTTTCCTTAGCTTCAGATGCACTGGACTAGGCTGTCCTTTAAAGAGAGTGTTGTTAAGGAAGCACACTTACATACCCTCTTCCCCCTTCTAGGCCATCCAGCACATCCACTGTTCATGGGCAGGGCTGCAGGGTGAGTTCTACACTGGTAACCCCAGAGAAACCTGAAAAATACAAGCTCCAGATTTTGTGCAGTTCCTATGGAGACCATGATACATTAGGATATTTTTATTGTGGATTAAAGACTATATTGACTTTCCCGTTATTAATATTTCTGTGTACTTTTCTGTCATCTCTGCAAGGACTATGGAAAGAACATTTCATTCAGACTTGCTGATGGAAAGGGTTGATTAATCCCAGCACTTAGAAACAAATAATCCAAGTTAGTAATCTGGAACATTAAATCAAACTCTATATTTGCAAAGGAAGCTTAACAGTTCATTCTTTCTTGTTCTCTGTGTTTCCATCCTTCCGTCTTGTGACTTACTTTATAGCCCCTGCAACTGATTTGAAGTTTTGCAGCTGCTGAGATGACTTGGCTTCAGTTTAACAGCAAACGTCATCAGCCCAAATCTGGGGTTCGAGTGATCTTTCTTTCCATTTCCTGTTTCTTTTCAAATTGATTAGTCTCCAGTTCAGGGGATTATCTAAAGCTACCCTAAGACTGGTTCTCTGTGCCAGGGCTCTTCAGTCTGTTTCATCAGAGGAAAATCCTGAACAAAAGCTAATGGGCATGCCAGAAACATGCGAAGGGTGGAAGGGGGTCTGAGTGTCAAAACTCTCTCGAGGGGGGCTCTTGTGTAGTGCAGAAGGGAGTCAGAGAGAAAGAGGCATCATCTCGGTGCAGAAAGCAGCTGGGCTGGACATGGGGAGGAGATGGTGCAGTAGAGTGAGAAGGGATAACTGAGCTTTTTGTATCAGGGTATTTTTGACTGTGTACGCTTCGGAAATGGTGCCTCCTCTAAGTACATTTTGTGCACACATAGTGTGAAATTGCATTTTCAGTTACGTAGGTTCACCCAGGCTGTTAGTGGAAGTGGGAAGGAGAGCCTTTCGGCTTCAGGACTGTAGGATCACGCTAACACCGGTGCTGTTTCCATTCCCAGACTAAACTCAGCCATAGTGCTGAGGTATTGCCACCAATACCTCATGCCATGAAGATATGTTCTAAATGTCTGAGGTGCATGCAAACCCAACACACTGAAGCACTGCAGTCAAAGATTAATACTTAAATATTTTATTTTAAAACTGGTTCTGGAAGACCATTTGTAACATGAACTTTCATCACCTGTTTTCTTAGTTCCAATGCTTGAACCTTCAAAGGGACAGTGGCTGATTCTGAATCATAGAATCATGGAATG
>VYZQ01018418.1:0-20457 GCA_013400655.1 Mystacornis crossleyi
TTCTGTCGTCTGGGGCAGGTTTTGGGGCGGCCTCAGGGGCCGTGCTCCCAGCAGAGGGAGAGGGCTGTGTTCCTGCTGCGCTGCGGCTCTGGGGGCGAGCGCTGATCCCTGGCCTCGCAGCAAGCCCGCGGCTGCTGCTCCAGTGCCGCCTGTCCGAGGGGCACAGGAGCTTTTCCTCCTGCACGGGCAAGCCCAGGAGAACCCTCTCGGCTGCTGCTGGGAGCGCTTTTCCTCTTTCTTCCAGCTCCTGGAACGGTGCTGCTTAGTGGGCGCAGTAACCCCGGTTTCAGCTGAGTTCCCCTGTCCTGTGAGAGTCCTTCATGCCGGCTCTCCCTCCCCTCAGAGACAGCTTTCCGATTGTTTCACAGACCTACTGGGTCCTACTTGTTTCCCAAGTATGCTCCTTATTTTTCTTTTTAGCTGCTGGCAACATCTGCAAATAGGGAAACTTTCGGCACTGTCAGCTAATTGAAATTTCTGTGGGACGAAGTAGCCCCTGCTGACACTTCAGTTTAACTGCTTTGCCTTCTATTAGCAACTTTTTGTTGTGTAGATATCCAGGCTGTAAGAAATGTACAGCTTTTACATAGAGTTTCAATTCAGACTGCTTTAGGAGGGAACAAGTAATGTTGATTGATGCTGCTTAACATTCTTTTTGTGTTGATGCTAACAATTTCCAGTCAGAAAATGTTTTCTACTGTATTGCTCACATTTTGCAAATTTGTTTCTCTTCCCCTTACTGCAGAACTTAATCAGATACTTCATGAACGTGATCCTTTCCCCTCTGTCCATCCTCCTGTCACAAAATCCAGGCTTGTCCTTACTAATAGCTGCTTCACGAAAGCTTAAAAAATTACTTTGGAAAGCCTCTCTTCCCTTCCTTGCTCAATAGAAAGCCTTTTACATTATTGTTTATCTAGAAGAACACGGTCATATTTATTATTAAGAAAAATATTTTCCGTGCAGAAGGCCAGGCCCTTCCACTGCCAAAAGAAGCACTCTGGTATTTAGGAAAGAGTCTTGAGAGAAGGTAAGACTATGGTTTGTGATGAGGGAAAGAATCAAGTATCTGAAACATTCACTGCTGCAGAAGAGATCCTTGTGACCTTGTCCAAGAGTTTCTGGATTAAGATCGCCCCTGGTAGGCTACAGTGAGCCATTGTGATTCACCACCTGAACTGGGGGCATTCTGTGATTACTAATGAGGAGACTGCTTGAGGAACACTAAAATAAAGTTTAACAGTGGCAATATTTCCAGCTAGGAAAGTTTGAATTGCAGTCAGGAACAACTGACATAGGTAACAACAGCAGCCACCTCACAACAGCACAAGCTTGGCGTGTTCCAGCAGCCGCACGGATAATCCTTGAGTGGCCTGAGCTCTGCCCTGCAGTCCCTGGTAAACCCTGTGCTGCCACAGGGGTGCTGCTGCTTTAAATCACAGTACCTGGAGGTGTGAGAACGTGTGCGAAAGTTTTAGAGAGACAGATGTGAAAGCTGATTTAGCACTGATACCTGAATTGACCCTGAATGAAGAGCACACGGAGTGCCCGTGCATATCTAGGTGGAAAGGAGAAGTGACAGAATAGAGCCTCTGAAATCTGCGAGTGTCCCATCAAAATCTGCTTTGGTAGTGCAAAATTTTTTAGACTAAAAATAAAATGTATCTCTTTCTTTAAATCCAGGCTGTCTTTATGCACCACCAAGTGACAAAATAGGCCTGATTGTTTTTTCATTTCTATTTTTTTTTTTGAACCTCCAACAGTCACCTTTAAGAATCTGACCCTTATTCTTTGTGCTAGGGAGATAATTACTCACTCTCAATTGCTATCCCTAGGACCAGTTAATGAAAGCTACATAATAAACAGAAGTAGGGCAACTGGATGAGAACAATGCACAGGTGGGTAAGAAGACTTCATTTGGTGAGAAGATAATGAACATGAGAACTTGTGGTTTGTCTAAATACCACCCTTGCCTCCTCTTCAGATAGCTCCTGCATCGTTACTTCTCTTCCTCAGTCAGTCTTTCTACTTGTTAAGTGATAAGAGGAAGGTGGTTACAAAGGAGAGAGAGGTTTCCTCAGCAGAGATTCAGGCAGAGGAGGATCCGGTCTCTCTCACTCTCAGACCTACCCTAAATATATTTACTTTCTTCTGTGCTATCCTGCACCTTCCCAAAAGAGGCTAATTCTGCAGGCAGAGTAATCACCGCTTTGCAGTGCCTGGTTTTGTTATCTGTCTGCAAGGTTTGTCCCTTTCTTCCGAAACGAAACTGTGCCAAATCCAACTTTTGGAGGAGGAGACAGGATTGATTCTTGATCCATGGATTTATGATGTTAGTGCTGAGAGAAAAAGCAACTGTCCTGGCCCTCCCACTGCAGGTCTTGCCATCTGTGCTGCACGGCTGCACTTCAGCCAATTTTATGGTGTATCTCAGGACCATGAATCTCTCCGGTGGAGTTGAATGGCCCGTACACACACACAGGAAGGTAACTCTGCTGTCCAGCTGAAGAGGACCAATGTATAACACAGATAAGTATTTCCTGTGCCTGAGAGCCTCTCCAGAACTGAGGTTTGAGTCGCAGTGCATCTGGGTTTTTAAGCCAGCGCTAGCTCCTGATGAGAGCTCCTGGTGTTCTGTGAAGTCGGCAGCAGAGGTAAATGACTCGGTGACAGGAGTACTGAGGGTGAACACAGAGCCAGTTCTTGGTTCTTTCTGCTCTGTGTTTTGTTAACCTGGCTGACACGCACAGAAAGGAATTGGGGTCTCAAGGTCTCCGACTCGTTAACCAAAGTGTTAATGCTTCGAAATTGCACCATTTAGTTTAGTAATGTGGTTTCTGATATTCCAAACACGACTTGACTTTTTATAATGTCCTGTTTGAACTGGAATCAAAATTAGTTGAGGTAGAATTTATCGGAGTGTGTCTTCCTGAGACTGTTTTTAAAATTTCACCTAAACCTGTCGAAGGCATGTTTAATACTCAAAATGGCAGAAACCATAGCCAGAACAGCTTCCAGCTAGGTATGTGGTAGGAACATTATGCACACCATTTGCTAATACAGGCACGTACAGGCCAGCAGTAGTTCCAGAATCTCTGCCAGACAGCTAATGAGAACATAGTTGGCCATAAACTTTCCTCTGACTTGGGCAAGGGCATATCTAATTCCGGTTGTCTCATGTCCACTAGCTGCAAACTGGAGGTATCAAAGCAACAGTGCCAGAATAAATTGGGATTTCTTGAGGGTTTGCAGTGAGAGACTGAGACATGATAACTGAAGAAACCTGCCATGGGCTGTATTTGCATCGGTGTGTGTATGTTTTTCTTGAGCAAACAGGCTTGGCTGTGTGTGCCCAGAGCTCGCCACATGTGTGATGGGCTGACGAGGAAACGCTCGTGTGTTCCACTCAGAGCATGTTGGAAGGGGAAAACCTGAATGTAAGGGTTATCTCTTCTGTAATCATCCAGGGAAACGTGGAGAAATGGTGTCACACCCACACCCTCAAAACAGGGAACCCGTCAAAGGCTGCACTGCGCCGTGCTCATGGCCCCGTTCACCCCAAACTAGAAGCTTTTTTTTGCTTGCATAGCATCCTTTGGAACAGGAGTTAGCTTTGTCTCTCTAAGGAGCTTGGAAAAGCATGCATCTCTCCTGGTGCTCTCCTGGTGTTCTCCTGACTTACGGTCTCTCAGACCTCGTCCCATCGAGACAGGAGCCAAATCAAGAGCAAGACAGGAGCCAAATCAAGAGCTGTTACTCAAGAACTCCCTGAATGGGGAAAACTTTCTCTCCTGCTTTTGAACTCTAACCCCGCTTCCTTCCCACGCTCTCTGCTGATATATTCTAAGATAAACTTTAGAACCTTTGTTTCATCTCCAGCAAATCTCCACCAGCAGTCGGCATTGCCAGATTCAGTGTTTCAGGGCATAGAACTGCTTGGTGAAAATCCAAGTGCAGTTCACAGTGATGATCAGCTATCAAGGCCTCCTTACAGTAACCCTGCTCTCCTGTGGAGTGTATTATCCTGGCTTCTCCAACTCTGTCACAGCATCTTTGACCGTTTTCTTCATGTTCCAGCTGAAACCTTGCTGGTAAGTGAGCTGGAGGTGCTATTTGTATTCCATGGATGAGCACGTTTGGAGCTTGCTTGAATATTCCTACATGATACTGGCTTTCAGGGTCTGCATGGACTTAGCTGGTTGGAGGCTGCAAGCCTTGGATTTATAGGAATTGTTATTGTGTTCTTACCCTTCGCTGGTGTTTGATTTATACCCGCAAAAGTCATTCCCAGAAGGAATGTAACTAGATTTTTCTCCCAGATTTTTAATTTAATTGGTGATTGTTTACATGCGAATCCTTGCCAAAGTGAGATGATTTGGCAGTCCTCTGCAATGTAAAGGTTAAGTATATTGATTTCATCTTTTCCCGAAGGAGCTGTTCTTTTTGTGCAAAAGCATCATTGGTTTTGTTCTTGTGTCTGAAACTTTGTTTACATGGGCTTAATTGAATTTTGTCTATATTGTACAGCAAGTGGGAGATGGCAGTTTCATATAGCTCTTTCTTTCTGGAATACAGATTTTTGGACTCTTGGTTTGTTAATAAATCCTGACTTTCCCTGAGCAGTAATTCTTCGGAGCTTTCAATGCCATAAATACTGAAAATAGGGAAAACCTGTCCTGCCATTATACAGTCAGTTAATAGGAATTCCTTGTAGTGATGGCAGGATCTTACACCTTTGTCTTAATGTGATCAATACTGTCCTTAGCTTAAAAATAAGCACATCTGAATTGTTAGCTTATAAACTATGTCTATAAACCATATTTATTTTAACATCAGGCACAAGCTTCTGACAGTCTCAGCTTTTGAACTGTACATTCCTGAAGCAAAGTGAATACAAAGCCAGAACTGCTAGCTTTGTTTTCGGAAATCACATATGTAATTTATTTCCCACTTCTGCAAAAAGTTTGTTGGGTTTTGGATCTGTAATTTATGAGTGACTTGTTTGTTACCACTCAGGAGTTGCACAGCAATTGGAACACCTTGGCTGGGATGTTCTTTCATCTGCTGTAACGTGGGTGGGCCTCGATCAGAGCAGCAGGTCTGGATGGATCACTGAGCTGCTGGAGAACCTGCTGAGGAGCTAAATGTCACAGCTCCTTCGAGCCCTGTGCTGGCCCTGTCAGCGGGCTGGAGCAAAGTGAGCCCCAAAGAAGGATTTGGTAACTGCAGTTGAAACCGGTGCTGTGGATCTATCCATTTCTTTTTCTGGTCACGTCTTGGTATTGGTCTTCCACTTCCTTTAAATTCATCAACAGTTTTTTTTTTCAGTGATCCTTTTTGTGATCCAGGTCCAGACAAAGGGATTCCTTTTGTAGAGCAGAGGAATGCCAGCTGTATTCTTGTTCTGCATAATAATTGATCTCCCTTGAGTCCAGTCTGCTGGTCTGAGTTGGAACGAGGATGGTAATGAAGCAGTTGCCCATCCCTGGGCTTCTGATCCTACTCCTGCAGAATCAGATTCCAGTCTGATGGTTCAGAGACAAAGTAATTCCTACTGTAAAGTGTGATTTGGAAAGAGATAAATCAGGAGCGAATGTGATCCTTGTAAACTTAATTAAAAATACCTCTAGTTCCCCTAGCAAAATGCTTCTTTCTGCCATAGCTCCCCAACGCAGGGGCTCGGTGTTAACAAATGAGGCTTCTCTGTAGACGTTTCTCATTCCTCCTTATCGTGTCAAAGTTGGCAATAGATTTCCTATATTTTGTTTTTTTTCTCCCTCATTCCTGCAGGACTCAGTCTTAACTCAAGAATTTCTTTTGATCCATGCAGATCTTTAGGAAATTAGTTTCGAATACTTGATGCTCCAAATACTTTTTGACTCGTAAGGGTTTATTGCTGGACATACTGTCGATAGTTAAAAAAGCCAAGACCCCGCAGCTGCAGGAATTTGTGCCCGTTATGGAAAATCCAGCACGCTTTCTTTGGTATGGCAATACCAAAAGTCTGCTGGCATACCCAACTGAAGTACTTATAACCATTTAAAGGGAATGCCTTTTAGGAATTGGATAAAAACACAGACATAATATTTTCCATCAATTAGACGTTGAGAAGTCCCAGACATACAATGCTGCAAGTGAAATTAGATGCCTTGGGAAACCTATTCCAAACAGAAATCTAATATGTGGGATCCTGACTCAGTCACCACTCCCTCAGTTTTTTACCCTCCCAAAAATATATTTGGATACACTAGTAATGTAAATATAGTAACATTACACCCAGTAAATATGCACAGATTGGATCATGCGAGCTGCACTAAATGCAGCCATAGACAAACCACAAACTTGCCTATAGGTATTTTAAAAACTTGCCAAGAATGCACATTTGCTGAGTTTCCTATGTTACTGCAGATGTGCAGTGCTACTATTTGTGGAATCCTTTCAGCAAACTGTGTATTATTTATAAATGGAAAATGAGGGAGTTTATGGTGAGCCTTCTGTCATAGCTTTTTGGCATATGGGAATTATAAATAGGACTGGGTAATCACTGATGTGCTATGCATTTGGCACTGTGGTCATTTCTGACCCATGGAGAAGCCACAGGAGAGAAATATATGAAGGTCCCTACCAGCTTTTTTTTTTTATGTGTTGAGATCTATTTTCTGTTTCACTCCCTGCTTAAGCTGCAACTGAATGGAGTAGATTTTTTACATAATTCTTTAACTGCTCCCACAGCACGGCTCTTTTCAAAACAGTTTGCCCCCAAGTGTTTGGGCAGTTCTCTGTTAGAGGAGTGAAACCAGCACGGCACTGCCAGTGCCACTTGCCAGAGGTGTTTGAGAGCCCTGGTGCAGGTGGAGAACGGAACACCCAAAGTCTCAGGGCTGTGCTGCTGCTTGGTTTGGATGTATTCTGAGATAAATGCTTCTGCAGTGGAGTCCTCTGCAAATCATTTGCAAGAGGAGGTGTTTTCTGAACTCCATGGGAAGCTTGGGGGCCTGGTCTGCAGAAACACCAGGAACAGCACAGCACCCAGAAGGAACCATTTGCTTCCTCCCAGCCTAGTGAAGGTGGAAAAGAATTACTGATGCCACTGATGGAACCATTGTTCTCTTTGGCAACTCCAAGTGCAACATTTTTGGTTTTCTTTCACATCTAATTCATGCAACTTGCAAGTAGTTCTGGATGGTTTTTTTTAACTTTTTTAACACAACCTGTGATCTAGTTTCATCCAGTTTTGCCTTTTCTTTGACTTTTTTCAGTGATAACTGCTTTCCTCATTTGAATTTAGTTGACAGCTCTATTGATTGATGTTCTTGATAGAATAAAATCGGGCTGTCTTCACTTAAGGGTATTGTGAAGCAGGACAAACTCTTTAGTCTGTGTCATCCACGTAAACAGTCTGTGGTTCTAAAGCTACGTAAATTCATCCCGAAAATGACTGTCCGTGCTTGGTTTTTGCCATGCTTACGACGTGGACAGAAGATGGCTCCGGGTTTTTTGCCTAAATCATTGCAATAAGCTAGCAGGGTGCTGTGCCAGGCAATGCTTTAGAGAGTCAAGGTTGCCAAATAAACAGCATTTGAGGCCTGTTCATATCATTGTTGTGGGGGAAGTGTTTCTGCTGGTAGATTAGATAATAGGTGCAATTTGGAAAAGGAACATGTAGTCCTGTTCCTCTCCACTCCTTGTGCACCCTTTGGGTGTGGGCATATAATATTGAAATGCCCAGCTCAGCACATTGTCAGTTCACCTGGTTAAAAAGAAGTTGCAAAGCAGCATAGATTTTCTTTTGCTTTCCATCTAGATCTGATGTACAAACCCAATAGATTGTTCTTCTTAAGTGGGCTTTTTTTCCCCTCCTCCTTCTTCACAAAATGCGTATTTTGACACTGTACTTACGGGTAGTGCACCTTTGTGACCTTGCAAGTATTAAACCTTTTGCGTGGAGCTGTTTTTGCAGATGCAGGAAATCAGGGAAATTACCACCTTCCAGGTGTGCACATGAAAGCACATTTCAGGTGCATAAACAGTGTTGTTAGCTGAGGAGCAGAGTGCTTACTCAGGGAGAGCCCATTTATCCGTGTTCTGATGGGTTTTATTAATTATTAGTGCGCGGCAGTTTAATCTGTAAGTTTTGGGTTCCCAGAGGTGAAAGGCTCTTGCTTTGTGATCATTTCCTGAGCCTGCACCAGGTCTGGACCACTTCACAGCAGTTTCTACTTTGCGCCTCCGCTGGCTCATCCAGCTATTCCTGGTGGAGCTGATTTCTTTCAGTCTCTGTCACGTTGTTTCCAGCACTTCTCCATAGGGAGGTCAGCTAGGCAAATGACCAGGAGAGCTTACAATTGCCTATGATGAGTGAAAAAACCACTCTAAAGGGTTTAGTCTTTTTAAAAACCCTCTATAATGAAATATTCTCAAGCCAGGGAAATGCATATAGAGGAGGAGTGCAACAGCTTGCTCTTTATCACTAAAAACTGCAAGCTTCAACATTGCTTTTGTTGAACTGGGATTTTTTATCTTCCTATCCAATCACCCCCTACCACCAGGCTTTAAAATTCTTTTTTCTCTGGTCAGAAAGCTGGTTCAGATGCCATACCTGTGGTTTCCCTCATATTCTGGATCTTTTCATAGAACTTGGTTTCCATAGTAAATGCTTTTCAAAAAACGTACGGTTCAATAAAAGCACTCTGTAGTTCTTCATTTTATAAAGGAGTGCTCTCATTAACTCACTGTTGAATAACTCTTACAACCTCAGATCTGTTTGAATTCTACTCCAAACGTTCCATTACAGGCCATCTGACACCTCATGAAACACATTATAAGCTCCATTGCTAAGTTTCTGATCTCAAGTCTTAGTCCTCAAACTATTTTATCGTACTTGTATTTGAACAAAATATGCTGAGACAGCAAATGAGGATCTGTATTTAGCCATGCAGAAACCAGGAGAAAGGATTGGTTGGTATTTACTGTTCAGAAAATTAGTGCTTTCCAAACTTCCTAGAGTGACGTGATGGGAAGCTTTTATACTCTCTGTGTTGCCTCTTTTAATTTTGTTTTGTCAAGATACCACCATGTTTGTTAGGAGAATTAGAGAGGGTCTAATCACAGTTATGCAGGGAGCCCTTGGTTCCTGTCTGTGGAACCTGAGCACAAGCCATTACACCGACAGCACAGGATGGGTTTCAGGGATACGGAGGAAAACTCCCCTAACCCAGCAATTCCAGTTCGGAACCAGTAACTCAGCGAGAGACCTGAGGAAATCAGGCAGTGGTGACAGTCCTGCCCCTCATTTCTGCCCCTGCCTTTCAGGCACCGATCTTGACCATCACTTTGCTGCAAACCCCAGCTGCAAGTGCAGCTCTCAGAGGGATGCAGCTGCCCTGCACATGCAGGGGACCACGTCCTGCAGCACTGCCTACTGCCGGTGGGGAAACCACGGCGCAGCGCTGCAGCCAACCCCGCGNATATAAAATGATACGTGATGTGTGATCACCAGTGCTCACAAAGTGTTGGCGATGCACCTCTAAAGTTCTGTCAGGTCCGAGGTTTGGTACAGCAGTACGGAACACGTTGTGATTTTCTCCTGCCAAACACAGCATGTTTTTCACTTGGGAAACGGGCAGGCTTTCCTGTGGGTACCATGCTGCCATGCTGGCTCAATCCCCGTGAGAGCCCCAGCTACCTCCTCTTTGATACAGACCACTGATCCTGCGTGGATTTTGGGAGGCAGATGTGAGAGTTAGTTCTTGTGTCAGGGAAACTGGGTCTTTTGTTTTGGGTGGGGGGTTTTTGTTTTGTTGGGTTTTGTTGTTGTTGTGGGTTGGTTTGTTTTTGTTGGGGTTTTTTAGGGTTCTTTTTCTTTAATAGGCGTTATATATTTTTCCTTTCCATTTCATCATATAAGAATTCAGTGCATTTTTTCCTTCTTAATACTGTTAAATGTTTTGCATTTAATTTAAACATAATGATTGCCTGAATACATTTGTTTTCTTACTTGGTTGACAAAACCAATGAAGCATTTGTATTGCAATGCCTTGGCATGTTTTCAGTTTGGGATCACTAGACAGCTAAAGAGGAAGGGCTAAAGTCTGTGAAGGCGAAAATAATGCATTTATTTCCCCTTATGAAACTGCACATATTGCTCTTTGCAGAGTACCAGCCCTGCATGGGAAAGTCGAACACGGAATAAATGTTTCTGTGTAGCTTTGAATGCTGCATGGCAAGACCAGCATTTATAGATGAAGCAAAGAAGACAAGATTGGGGAGAAAGAAGCGTCCAAGGCTTTGGAATGGCGTGTTTGCCCTGTCCCAGGTCAATGCACAGCTGAAAGCTTCCTGTGGGTCGAGAGGCTCCACGGGCCCCCTTCAGAGGCTGGTCCCAGCTGATCCTGCCCTCTGAACAAAGGAGTCCTGAGGAGAAGGAGGCACGGAGTCCCCAGGAGTGGTTACTCAGCCCTTCTCCTAACACTCTCCTCAGAGATCTTTAGGAGTTTCTAGTTCATCCTGTAATTTTCCTCCTTTTCAGAGGGGACTCCGAGACCTTGACTGTGTGAGTGAGCGAAGATATTGAGGACCCGGAATTACCTCAGCTCTTCCCTCCTTGTGCTGCTGAAAAATTCCCAGTTCCAGAATCAAACACAGTTACTTTCACTGAACAGGGTGGCCCTGGCAGCAAGGTTTGGTGACTCTTCCTACTGGATCTGCAGCATTTTGTGGGACGTTGGCAGACCCACCACAGGCACCGATACGTTCCCAGCTGTGAAGGCAGCTGCCTGCACTTGCTGCTTGTGTCTCTTCTGTGCTGGGCATGGCTGAGCATTCCTGAGCACCCCTGTAGTGCACTTGACTTGGAGTCAGAGCTCTCAGGTTCTGTTAGCACCAGCTCCCATGTGCCACTTGTCCCTATTTCTTTTCAGTTCTGAATGGAAACGCAGCAGATGCACCACAGATCCTGAGGAGAGTCAAGAAGCTGTCACAGGGAATACTGGATTTTCTCATTCCCTCCCAACTGAGGCTCAGAAAGAGTTGTCTAATGTTTCATGTTGTTCAGAAACATGCTGCAGGAAAATGTAATCCCTAAGTAATTGCTTCTATCAGAATATCCTTTGATTTTTGCCATATGCCTCTTCTCTATGATTTTTTCAAATTTATTAAGCAGAAGGTTGTGAAGAAAACTGAAGATGATTTCTGGGAAACAGCAGAAATCCTCTCAATTTTTCCCACTGAGGTAATTTGCCAGACCTTACCTATTTCACATTGGTAGCTCTCCTCCTAGCTGATATCCATTTCTGTTCATTTTCTGTCATATTAACTACCTTCAGCACTGCTTCAGAAGCTTCCTCCCTCTGCATTTTGATGCAGATCTCATCAATATCTCTGAACTTCGGTTCTTCTTCGGCTCCTTTTGAAGTGTTCTCCTGTTAGAAGTGATCCAGCTTCCGTTCATCTCTAATTTGTTAAAAATCCGTGCCACCCATTCCTCGAGCCACTGCAGCCACGTAGTCACACGCACACGGGCTCCTTGCCACACCTGCTCTGGTGTGCCCTCAGCAGTGGGCAAGGCTGGCACTTCGGTCACTGAACTGGAGAGGTGCTGCTGGCTGCTCTAATCGTGGCAAATCGGAGAAACTGAACGTACCTTGATCCTGTACACCCTTTTTTTGACTTTCACGTTTTATTGATACACTTCCTTCTTTCACTAATTCTTTTCTTGAGGTTTTTTATTCTTCGGCAGGTATTTAATTTTTCACTGTTTCATTCCCCGGCTCATACACTTCCCAGTTTCACTTGACAACTCCTCAGCTGTTGCAGATATTGCAGAACACCTGGTTCTTTTCTATGGAGTCCGTAGAAGAGCAGTGCCCCAACATACTGGATCCAGGCTGTTCATCCCAGAAGTGTGGGAGTGGATTTCAGCAGGACAGCTCAGATGGGTGCAGCTGGTTGCAGTTATCATGCAACTTCTTGTGGGTTATGTCCTTGTAAGTTCGTTGAACAAATGTAAAGTGTAACAGCTCTGATGATGGACTTTAACTGAAAAGGCAGATCGATTTCAGTAGTTCATGCTAGAGAGCAGATAAATTACTCTTAAATTGGCAAAATTACTGGTTTGTAGAAACAGACCCCCAAAAGAGTCAGGAAGGACTTTTAATGACTTTCATAAGTCAGTTAAAAAAACCCAAATGTTTGTCCTTTAGCTAAAAACGAATAGAATCATTAAAAGCATTGCTGAATTATTGGACACTTAAAAACCTAAACAAGCCAGGACTGAAATTCAAGTGTCTCTGCTAATTGCAGCTCAGAATACGTGCTTGCAGTCCGTGGGCTTTGGAGTGAAGAAGTTTGTGTTTTAAGAACAGGGGTGTGTTAGAAGCTGACTAGAGGAGTGTGCTGAAGGGCAGCTGCCCTGTGCTGGAGGTAACCCCCCAGCTCCAGCAGCCTTAAAGGAAAGATTACTGCTCTTAAATTAGCCTTGATTCTATTAGAAATGTCCCTCATATTTCATGCTCTGGAAAGGGATAGGGGGAAGGAATGTCATAATGTTTCCCTGTCCTTTGACAAGCCTTTCAGTAGCCCTGTCAAAGATCCTTTAAACTGGAATTGAAATAATCAGGAATGATGTGCCTATGTGAAAAATGCTTGGTGCTTTCTGTTCTGGAAGATGGGTGTACGCTAGTAAGGTTTAAATTAGGAGTTAAAAATGATTCTTATCAAGCAACTGCTAGTAGCTCAAATCAAAGTACTAAAACAGAAAATGAGAAGGTTTCTAAATCCTTCCTGTTTTGCTTTCTAAATAGGAAAAAAAACATACTGTCCTGAGTTAAATTAATACCAATGCAGATTATAAAACCTGATTTTAGATGAAGCAATAGATGATCCTCTATAGGTGTTCTGGTCTATATGCTCTGCTTTGTAATCAGATTCATTAGCTTAGAATGCTGCACTCCCCTTTTCAAAGCCAAGATGGTTCTTTGCAGGTGTTCTCTGAACTTGGTGATTATTAGCAAAACAGTGCTCTCAAATAATTATCTTCCTTTGTAAGTGAATCATCTTATTATTTTGCTTCTATTAAAGTCTAGTATCCTTCAACAGTGTCACGTTATCATGTCTAATAATCAGAATTATGCAAAGGAATTATCTGTATGGATTTCATGCCCAGGAACTGTATCATCGTTTATTTATCACTCTAAGTAGGTATGCAGTGTTTTGTTTGTTTGAAGTACAGTAGTTGAGGCTGTATTGACTTTTGAAAATAGATCATTAAGGTTTATGTTTTCTTTAAAGTTGAAGCCTTAAAAGCCATAATCAGCTGCCATTTATTTTTTACTAAAGGTGTAAGAAGTAATGAATTTTCTTTGATAATTTCAAGAATGTAATGGTGCTGTGGAGGAAGATATCAGGAGTGAAGGCTGCTGAAGTGGCTCTAAAGTTTGAAGAGATGAGAAATGGGAGAAATTAGCAGCGATCTACTAGTACGTGATCAGAGAATATGTTGGACTTGCCAGTGGTTCTGTTCTGGAGCTCGGTATGAATCTGAGGAGGAACTGGAGAAAATGCTATAGCACAGTCTTTATCCCCCCTCTGTTAAACACTGTGCTGGAAAAGAGGGGGTCAGACAGGCTTAGAAGCCCATATAACTGTGGCTTAATTCTGGAGAGAGTCCTAACACGGCATTTCAATTGTCCTAGAAAGCACGTGTGGTTCTAAGCTCGTATTTTGCATTGAGACATAGAAAACGTACCAGATCTTAAATTTTTTTCTTATAGTAGCACAAATATTCTCTAGTGCAAAGCTGTATAAATAATGTATATGCTCACAGGAGCAGGCAATATGCTGCTGATCAGACAATGTCAACTTAGATGAATCTTGTCCTGAAAGCTGCTCTTTAAATGTGAGCAATAAAACCACTATTGACATGTGGCACTACCAGCTGAAATGTCAATAGTTATAAAAAGAGTATTTCATAACGCAGAATCATTGCTTGTTTTGCTTAAGTGGACAGATGCTTCTACTTCCCATGAAAGAAAAATAGTTTCATGTTAGTTCTCTGAGTGCCCAGCACAGCTTCTCTGTCCCACTAACGCTCACATTCTCAATCACACTGTTGAAAATGGGGAAATCTGCTTGCCGGTCTCCTACAGCGTAAGAGGGAGGTTTGACTGTCACTGGGCGTGACTTGAAGCAATTTAAATATTGGCATATTTACAGCTGCTCTCGGGTTGCTTTTGCTCAGTCTGGAAGTGGGTGCCACACAAATTCCTTGTGTCGAGTAACCTCATCCCATATGTGAGGCTGCTTCAATTGTTCTCTGGCAACTCGACTTCGCCGTAATTTCCCGAGATTACAGGCAGCAGGCACAGCTTTGGCTGGCTGTAGACTTCCATTTCTCTGGTTGTTCTTAAGCGTAGTTGAAGCCTTCGGTTTGTTCAGCAGAGGAGAGCGTTGCCATAAGCAGCGAGGAAGAGGCTGAAGTGCTGTTAATGCTGTAGGCACATGGAGTGGCAGAGGACCCACTGTGATACGCCCGTGCCATCTTGATGTTGAGCTGTTCATCAGAAAAAGGCCAGAAAACTCCAGGGTCCTTCCAGGTGCTGCATCTGGCCAGACACATTTGTGAGGAAGATTCGGAGCAGGAAAGCAATCTCACTTCATCTCATGCTCTGCTCACTGCTACCATTTCTCCTGCCTTGGCTATCCCTGATGATGCAAAAGAGGGCAGAAAGGGATTTTAAAAAATGGAAAAATCCTGTTACTTATCCGTGCATAACTGGCTAATGATCTAAAGAGAGTAGTCAGGACAGTCATAAATTAGCTGGGGGAAGCAAATGCTCCAGGCTGGTCTCGGGCATCCCTGTGAGCATCGCAGTTCTTCTGCGAATGGCTGCACGCACAAAGGTTTGGGAGATGCACCTAACGCTTTGTGAAACCCGGTTGTTGCCCAGAAAATTGAATAAAAATGCTGTAGGCCAAAGGCTTTTCAGGGAAGGAAGAACTTTTCTCATACTACTAAGGTATTTTTCAGAAAGAACCAAAGCACTTAGAGGGTTCTGCCTGCGGTCAGCAGGCCCCCAGAAGGCTCCAGCACCCGTCCGGCTGACAGGATCTCAGCACCAGGCATCTGCCTCGCCTGTCACCGCAGGGTGCTCAGATGTCACTGAGCAGCTTCGCCCACTCTGTCTCTGTGCTGCAGAAGTCTACACCAAGCTGATAAGGGACAAAAGGACTTCTGAAGATTGTAAAATACGCTGAAGATGTTTCATTACAACTAGCATGGTTCTTTTCCAGTCAATTTACAGGAAAAGGTGGTTCTTTGGAGAGCCTGTTTACTCCAAAAGATTATTATACGGCAGTGATCCTTAAACAAGGGTCTGATAATTACTTCTTTGAGGATAATTAGGATCTTGCTGTTCTTTGTGCTGCTGACAATCAGCAGTTGGTTTATGCACCGTCCATTGACTTTGCCCCACCAAAAGGGATATACAGAACAATACATAGCTGTGGTTTTTGGCAAGCAACACTGGCCAAAATACTCTGGCAAGATTATGCGTGAAAAAGAGAGCTCTAACAGCTTTCAAACAGCTCCTGCTTTTTGGCAACAGTAGTGTCAGGATGCTGTAGGAAGATTTGATCCTTCAGAACTGTATAAATGAGAATCTCTCTGAGACCAAACAGGGCCTCAGCAGTGGCAGCGTGGTCAGTAATCCAATACCAGTCACTTCGTACCCCCTTTTAGGTGTAGACAAAGGGGGGATGCTACCAAATCCAGTTTGATCTATTTCTTCATAACTTTGTAATCTTTCCATGGCCCCACTGCAGGTGGCAGATGATTAATTGGTGATAATCTCATCTTTCTAATCACTTTATTTCCAAAGTGTACTGCTGTTACCTTAGGTTCTGAAAAGCAGCAAATACGATATCCTTTCAAGGGATTTCAAGGTGAGAGGAAGCCAGGTGAAAATTCAGTTGACTAGGTCTTTAAAATCTTTTGCTACCAACAGCATGCCTAGCTGATAATAACGACTTTGGACTTACCTTTCATCCAGATGAACCCCAAAACATTTTGTCAACTCATACTTCACTTGACCAGGTGCGGAACTGCAGCAGCTGTTTGGCAAAGCACAGCAAGCAGTTCAACAGTTGGGGATGGCAGTGCACTTAATTGGGAGTTGTGGGGCAGTCTCTAAAATGACTTGATTAAGACGTATAGCTGTAGGCCCACGATGCACAAAAGCACACCTCCTCAGCAGGAACTGAGGAAGGGATTCTGTCTGAAGCAAAATGGAATGATTGCAGGGTCAGCATAGTAGCAGTTTTAAATAGATGAAAAAGAGGCAACTTAATGAGGACAACCTCAGTTAGATTCATCTTCGACAGTGTGCTACTTGGAGGGCTAGAAATAAATGAAGACTAAAATACCACTAAATCTAGAGGGGGAAATGTGTTAGGGAGCAATCGTTTTCTTTTGGGGATGTTGCATATATCGTTTGGAAGCCACTTAAAAATTGATTGTCAGCAGGGTGGACAGAACTGTGAATTGTGTTTTTCAAGATTTTCTAGAACGGCAGTTTTCCTACACTTGGTTTTGGGTGGCTTTGATAAACAAGGCTGTTGTGATCGCTGCACCCGCATGGTTTCACATACGGCTGTTGTTGAGTAAGAAGCCAAAAGGGCAAAAGCAGAGTGGTTTGATGCTTGGAACTTGTAGTATGTTTTAAACTCTGGTCACATCTAGACCTGCAACCCTAATACGAGCTGGGAACCGAATGCTTCACCTGATAGTAGCACATGTGATTGGGTTGCAAATGGAGAAAGGCTTTGCTTTCAGTATCACCTGCTTTTTCCCATTGACCAGCAGCTGTTGTCACCCTCTCTGGGCGGAGTTTAACTCCTCGGAAGAGCTCTTTAAATGCTGAAAAGAAATTTTCCACGTTTTTGTAGGTGTTTGAAGTGCTGAAAAGTACATGAGCATTTCTAAATGTTACTGCTACCTATTTGAATCAATACAAGATTTCCTAAACATTTTACAGAACTTATTTCATTGCAAGCCTATGAAGACTTCAGAAAAACAATTAAAAGTGTACATGATTATGTGGATTTATCCTGCCACTCGAAGCCCTTTTTTAAGTGAAAACATATGCGTAAAAATAGCTCGAGGTCATTTTAAAAAGTGAAGAAGCTGCCTCTGCTACAGCTGGAAATGTGGAGGCCCTGGATGATTTATTGGAGTGTTCTTCTATCACATTTCCTTCCCAGTAAGTAGGTTTTCATCTCCAGGGGAGAATGCAGCGCGCAGCCCGTACCCTGCAAGAGGTTTGCGTGCAGGTGTGTTTGCAGCAGTGACAGAGCAGTGGGTGAACGCTGCACCTCAGAGCGGCTTGACAGCTCCAGCTCCAGAACAACCCCGTGTGGCTAAACCTCCTTCAGACAGGGGGTGATTACATGACACATTTTGTTCTTTTTAAGAACGCTTTTTTCCTCTGTGCTAGGTAGGGGAGAAGGGTGGTGGTTGTGTCCCGGATTTATTATTCAAATCTTAAATTTTAGAGATAAGCAGGTCTCAAAATTCTTCTGGAATTAAGCCTAACCATGCAGCTTCACTTAGACAAGAATGCAAAACATAACCCAACAGCCTGCAGAAATGCTCCCCACTCATGTTCCAAGTCAGAACAACATAAACATCTTTGTTTAATTAGTTGCATTTAAACTTTTTCTGTTTGGGGACGTCCTTGAACAAGTAGTTAGGAGTAGTTGTTGGTTCTTTTTGGAAGCTGAATTTATTACTTAGCTCAGTAGGTTTAAAAAGAGGTGGAGGAGGAGAGCTTCGCAGTGTTTTCTGTCCTGTGCTTCGAATGCTCAATTATTACTGTCTCTTGCATTAGCAGTGCTAATAGCTATCCTAGGTGTTTCCCCTTTCTCTGTTCGCAGTTTAACACTTCTCTGTTTTGCCTGGCAGGGTTGAAAAGGTTTCTAGAAGCAGTTGTTTCCCTCAGATTGTTGCGGAGGCTTGTGGTTAGGCTGACGAGCCGAACACCTTTTCTCTCAGTACAACACAGAACAATACTTGATAAGGTTCCCCGGTCCGCTCCCATCTCTGAGGCAGCAATCCCACGTCTGTAGTTCCTGGCTCTTGGGGCGTGCTTGGGCCGTGCCGTAGTGGCTCAAAGGCCGAGCACGTGCTGTGGTCAGGGGCTGTTTGCAGGCCACTGCTCAGCCTGAACCATTCCTAAATATATTTGACGCTGCTCAGGAGGTCTTTGGATGCAGAAATGAAGGCAAGGATTGAGTGTAACCTGAGGTGTAGTTTCTCGCTCCTGTGCAGAGTTTGCAGTCGTTTCGTGGGTATCTATCAAAAGCTTAGGGAACAAGCGGGATGGAGGACGATTTTCTGGGAGCTGGGAAGCATTCCCATCCGTCAAATGAAACCCTGCTGCCCGAACAGTGAGAGCCATTGCCTGTCAAGTGTGCTGGAATACTGAGCTCGGTAGTACTTGACTGGCACATTGTCTTTGTGTTGGCACTGATAACGGCGTCGGGACTCCAGTGAGACTTTCACTGTTGCAGTAGTTCGGTAAATGGGGAAGGAAATGGATTTTGGATGGAGTTTTCGTAATGAGGTCAATCTAAGACACAAAACTCAAGTGCGAATGGATGTGTTTACACGTTCAAAAGTCAGCAGATGGCTTTAGATGGGATATTGATAACAAATAATAAACTATTTTAGGTATGCCTTTCTCACGTAAAATGTCTGATGACAAATCTTCTGTAATTTTAAAAAGCAGCCATTGTAAGACATCTGTAAGAATGCAAAATTTGTGTCGTCTGCTTATTACTGAAGCCGTTTAGCACATCAGGTGTCATTCCAGATTACCAGTTGCATTTCAGCTGGACTGGAAACAAACCCAGATCGGTAATAATGTAACGCTGTGTACCTTAAGGTTAAATGTCTGACAAGACAACTAGTGCTAATGGACTGTGACATTTTTCAGGCCATCGGTCTGACATTACTTGCTGTGTCAGAGTAAAATGTTTACAAAGATCTGACTCCACATTACAATACATTAAGACATCATTCTTTTCTCTTGTGCGTGCTCCAAGCTTTCTGGCTGCATCTAAATTCCACAGCTGGCCCAAGTGCAAAAGCAGCATCTTCCAGGCTCTGAAGAGCTCTGAGCACCACAGTTAGTGGGATTTGATTCAGTCCGGAATGTCCTGTAAGGTTTCTGTTCAGTACATGGCAACTTTACAGCTTGTGCTGCAGATAATAAAACTCCATCAGCCCAAACCCATCTGGGACCAGGTCTGCCACTGTAAATTTTCTGAGCGGTATCTCACTATACATGTGCTATTGGTAGGAATGGCTTAATGTAAGGATAGCAAATACAGACAAAAATTTTTATGACAAAGATAACTGCTACGTTTACTCTACTGCAGCAGACTAGCTCTTGGAATTTTTAATTTTTAAATTCTTTTTTAAATAAGGAAAATTTAAAACAGTATTTCGCATTAATGGGGCTTGAATGAGTAGACTGATAAATGGTAAGTACACCTGGATCAAATCACATTTAAATAATATCATACCGTATTAAGAACTCATTAAAGAACTAGGAAAGAATTAGCCATTAAAGGCCATGTAATAGTAGATTGTTCTTATCTCATAGAGGCTTTCTAAATATAGGGCTTTATTTCAAATATTAACATGGTTCCTCTGGCTTCTGTTTATATCTATTTTCCTTTGTCTTATTTTCATTAAATGCTTATACTTCTGAATTAGAGTAAATGGTATATTCTGTCCACTCTCAAACAGCTTGTAATGCATCAATTTTTTTTGTGTGTGTGTTTTTATATTTTGTGACAGTCTATTCCGGTGGCTAAGACAGGAATTTGAAAACATACTGGGTTTGTTAATGCAATTTTCAGCAAAGTATGGGGTTTTTTAATAGGTTGGATTATTTTTGTGTCTCTGTGTGTGTTCAGTCATGCGCTATCCCTCTTGTAGTGTGTGTGTATGTATATCCATGAATGCAAAACTTCATCTCACAAACTGACAGTGCAGTGACATCTGATGCTATAGAATAGATGAAAATATCTCCAGCAGTGGTATCATGCTTCAGACGTTCCAAGTAGATCCTAAGAAAGCCTGAACCCGTCACCAGACAGATTTAAAATGTAAATGCTGCTCTGCTTGATCAAGTCAACGACTATTAAGTGCGGAGCGTTGTGCCAAGATGTAGCAGCGGGCGATGCGGTTATTTTTTACTTCAAACACCACTTCGGGGGGGCTGTGTGGGAGCAAACACAGCGCGCTCCAGCAGCGGGCCGGGACCCGAGGGACGGGCGCTGCTCTGGGGCTCCGCGGGAGCGCTGCCGCTGCCACCGCCCCGTTCTGCCGCCGGCCCGGCCCCGCTCTCCCCGCCCCGCAGAGCCCCGGGCCGCGCAGCACCGGCCGGGCCGGGC
>VYZQ01018457.1:0-17188 GCA_013400655.1 Mystacornis crossleyi
TTTTTTTTTTCCCCTTTCCCTTATGGTTATTTTGTGTATATTGCTAAACAACTTAGTGTTTCACTGTGTGTGCTGTTGGGTAAAAGAACGAAGTCCTGTAGGTAGTGCAGCCTTGTTCTGGATGGGGTGATGGAGGAACACCACTCAGTCCTCAGAGGAACACAGTCCTAGGTGCACAAAACAGATGGGATTGCACATGAAATAAAATATTTTG
This sequence comes from Mystacornis crossleyi, assembly GCA_013400655.1. Classification (NCBI taxonomy): domain Eukaryota; kingdom Metazoa; phylum Chordata; class Aves; order Passeriformes; family Timaliidae; genus Mystacornis; species Mystacornis crossleyi. Next base: position 215 of record VYZQ01018457.1, read on the forward strand.
AATATGTGGAGAAGGGTAAAGGAAAGTTAGGAGTGAGTGAAATAATTTATCTTCTCTATCCAGAAGTTAATGCTACAGGCCAAAAAAAAAAGGAGAAAGTTAGGGTATTCAGGCTTTCTTGCTTGGTGCCCTAAGATTTACTAATCCACGATAAGGAATTTCTTTAGCTCTCCCTGAAAAGCCTTGGGAACCAGGCAGTGGCAGTGTTCAGAGATAAGCAGGTAATGCTTTGATGGGGAAGGTGTGTTAATTTGAAGTGTTGCTCCGTTCTACTCTTTGCAACCAGGATACTAATCCCAGGTAATACTCCAATTTGAATACACTAATTTAAGAGCAGAAGACAAAGACAACTGTAGCACCTTTAATTTATTTGGCATTTTTCTTTGAAATGAAACAAATAATTGGAAATCAGTTTCCTTGTTATGTGAACAACTCAAAGATTTAAAAAAATATCCCGCCACTGTATAATGTGAAATTAAGAGTTCCTCTAATTCTTTCCTTGGGGCAAAGCAAGCATCCATAATAATTAGTCAGCTGAAGTCTGTGCCAGTACAAATATGAAATATTTGAAATCCATCCCTTAATGCCTGGAACTGACTACTGCTGTGATTATTGTTATTAGGGTTAATTGCAAAACAAATAACATGATGGGCAATTGTACCATGCTCACTGGACACTCTAGCTAGGTCTACCTTCACCTTGTTTTTGTTTAATTTGGTTCGATTCTTTAAAAAAAATGTGACCACATGTAATTTTAGACTGCCTGGGAAGTTATAAAATGTCTATTAAGCTGAGGTCTTTAAGAACAGGGTATAAACTGGTTTACTGTGTCTCATGGGCAGCAGCTTTGGGCAGAGGGATAAATTAGATGACCTCGTAGGGTTTCTTGCAGTGCTAGGCATGTGCAGATAAAGCATCACACCCTCTCCAGCACCATTTGCCCTCCCATGGGAGTTGCAGCACATCCCCTCACTGATACCATTGCGTGGTGTCCCGTGTACTCACAATTCGGTGATGCTCATTTCTGTTATTTACAGAGACTCTAACAATACACTGCTATCAGAAATATACTGCCAGGTACAATAACAGTGTGGTAAGAGGGATACTCTGGACACTGAGTTGGAAGGGACCCTGGGACAGTGACTTCCAGGTCTGCAGCCTGTGTGGGAAGAGAGAAGGGAACTGCCCCAAGTTAAGCACAGCTTCACTGCATCATTATGCAATTAGTAACACATTTAATCTATTGAGGGACCAAGCTTTTGCACACCACATATGCAAGACAGAGGAAACAGAGCCAGTTACACATGTACTGTCTATTAGCTTCTCAAAACACCATGTTCATATCAAGGGCACTATTTATATGCAATTGTACATTACACAGTGCACATTCAATTCTGCAGCTGTAGCATACATGAAGGCAAGAAGTAGAGTTCAGATCCTCGACTCACAGTGCATGCGCTGGAGGTGAGCAGAGTTCTCAGAAAGCTTGAGGTTGTAGGCACTGGAATGTGATTTTCTGAGCAGGTCTCAGTGAGACCTAAGTAACTTCCACACTGTTTGTTGTTAAGACGTGAGTGTCCATATCTACAGTGAACTTGTGAAGAAGTGTCCTGCTGTGTTGCTGAAATAGGGCAGGCAAAAGCTACGGGACAAACTGCAGAACACCCAGGGTCACAGACTTCCTAGGACCCAGCAGCTCTCGGACTTTGCAGTTAATAGTTGTGCTAGGTATCTCTGACACGGGACACTTACACAAATGACCTTTGCTGTACAGCACTGCTGAGCACAGTTTCTGCTTCCAGGTGCACCGATGCCATCCCAAGCACTCAAATCAGATGAGGATTTGCAGCTGTTGAAAGAGGTAAGCATCATCTGCCATGTGGTATCCTCCCATCTCTTCTGTGCCCATCCTTGCCACAGTCCCACCTTACTATCCAGCATTTGTCTTGCACAGAGTTCAGCTGTGTTTTCTTCCAGTATGTCTTCCTGTATGTCTCCTATCCTGACGTCAGCAAAGAGGTGAAATATCTAATTTTTCAGATATTCTGAACAGTTGCTTCAGGAGCATGTTGGAACTGAGTGTTGTGATGTCATTCTGAGAAGAGATTGTCTTGTCTCAATGGAGAGCTATGTTTGATAACAGTTATCATTTAACTGTCAATGACCAGGCAGTCACAGTCCCTGGAGGCATCACAGTGTCCCATATGGTGGTTTTATAGTCTGTACATGACACTCAGGAATTGTTTCAACTCATCCAGTCTTGCCTCTTGCATCCTCTGTTCTGCACGCAAGGCTGGGACACAGTTCCATCCTATCCTAGCCTCTCACTTTACGAGGTAAAGGACACTGTACTGTGTCAATTAGCCCCTCTAACATTTGGCTACTGATTGGTATCATAACTTCCATTCTCATCTCTGAAACAAACGTTGGTTTTGACTCTGGAGTGTGACGCATGTGTGAACACAGGCTCTTCCCTGCCCTTTTGGACCAGATGGAGTGGCAGGGCATAACATTTGGAGAGGGTTTATCCTGCACCTTGCATGCCCTGGTGTTGCTGCAATCCTCAATTACTGTGTTGACATTTAATTTAGTAGCTTTTGATAACACTGGAGAGCAAGTGACTCATCAGATGCAGAGAGTAAATTTCTTCTGATTGAGACCATTACAGGAGACATTCCGCTTACTGTCATCTCCCCGTGGTTCCTATTGGATATAGTGACTCAAAACCTAACCTATTTCCAGACTGGCACTCGAATGAGCCCTACTGATATTTATCTCCCGGGAAAAAATGGTCTCTTGGGAAGTAAAATCCTGATAACTGTAAGGAATTTTTGAAAATTAGCTATTTACATTCTGGATTAAAAAGTTGTTTCATACATTTCTGCATGTCTTGGTAAGAGTTGCTAGCTGCAAGATTTGTCACTGTGGTGACTGGAAACCAAGACAAAGGTCCTGTTGATGTCAGTGAAGAAAACAATATGCATAAGATACTAAATTTTGTAAAATTTCGTAATAGAAGCAATATAAAAGTTACCATTATAACTAGAATTATGCTGGACTGGAAATGGTCTAAGGAAAGAGAATTAGATATATAGTTATGTACCCTAAATCAACCTAATTACTCACTCATACTTGTTCACCGGAGTTTCTTAAAGTGCAAATAATAATTCTTCCCTCTTTGCTATTTTACTAGTGGATCATTCAGGAGAAACCCTGCCTCTGAATAAACCTTGTATGTTTCAGGAATGGCTCTGAGTTTATAAATATGAGAACTTTGTAACTAAGCATTTTGTTTATTACTTGTCTCTTACTTCCTTTTGTTTAAGTTATTTAACCAACACCAAGCAACTTGCAATCTTCTACTCTCAGGCCACATTTCTGAGACAGGAGAGAAAATTTTGGAGAAGATCCATAAAAGACAGAAACTATTAATTTTTTTAAAAGGAATTAACAGAAATTGTGGCTTTTCCTCAACCCTTGCTTTTTTTGCAAAGGTTTTAGCTGAAAGATACCGTTGTGTTGGACACAAAGCAGTCTCTGGGTTGCTCTGCTACTGAATTATGGTAGTTCTCTGAGTCAAGTAAATAAATAAAACCCAAACACAAACAATCCCCAAAAGGAAACAACACTCTTTTTAACATAAGCTTCCAAAATTACTTCGGCTTAATTTTATCTCATTCACTGGTGACTTCCTCCTCTATGCTTTCTTACTCTGAGTGTAGTGAAGCTGAACCAATACACTCAAACACATGCAAGATGAAGGAAGAAGAGAAGAGAGAGGATGTTTTACCAACAAAACCTATTTGAAAAGGGAATTCTGTGAGCTGTTAGTTTTCCCACTATGTCTGCTAATGCTTTCTCATAGATTGTCTCTGGAGAAATTAATTATCTCCTGTCTTGAACTGCTCAGATATGCATTTTAAAAAAATTTTCCTTTTTCCTTCAATGTTTTCATTGCTAATGAGTGCCATTTAGGGCTTTTTATCTTTAAAAAAATTGCAAGAACAATTGCATTGCCTGCTCTATTAAAAAAAACCCCTATGTTTTTTATGCAGCCTGTGAATAACATGAGTGGCAAAGGTTTTTTTCATCTAACACTATCAAATATCACATGAAAAAATAGCATATACTGATGGAGATTACTATTGATACAACTTTAAAGTTGTTTAATAAAACTTTAGGTTGATTTCAGTCATAATTATTAAACTGTGCAACTTCAGTTGCAGTGTTGGAGACCTTTCCTTACAGAATACTCAGAGCTTTCAGCATTGGTAATATTATTTCTATGAACTCAAATACCTTTTATGCCATTGCTTATCCCTTCGCTATTAATAACTCCACTAAAAATTAGTCAGTATTACAGTATTCTTTCATCTTGGAAAAGAGACAACCGAAGGAGGATTTAGTTAACACAAGGTTATGAACCACAGGGAGAGGATGGGTAGGAATCACTTGTTCAGTACTTCTTCCAAAACAAGATTATGACAACACTGAATGAAGACAGCTTTGAAAAGACTGGTGAAGACAAACAGTAGTGGTGTTTCACACAGTGTTTAGGAAACTGCTGGCACAAACTGACTGGTGTGCATGAGATGTGCCAGCACATATCATAACACTCAAGGGATGCATGTGTCATACTCCTGCAGGGATGCTGTAATTCAATTGAAAGAGTTGTGTGTGAGGACTGATTCATGAATCCCTTGCCTTAATTTTGTCATTTTCTTCACAGTTTTGTATAATTCAAAGATATTGCAGAAGAGATTCAAGTTCATAGTTCATGCTCCAGATGCTAACAACCATAACTTAAAATATGACTTAGTCTGAGAAGTTTGCAGTTAAGAGGGGTATGTGGTCGGTAAGGGAATGAAAGTCACAGATACATATGTTTGTTCAAATTCGGCAAGTATAAGGTTGTTGTTGTTTTCTTTTTTATGTGGTTAAGGCCCTTCCCCCTTTGAATGCAAAGTATTTAATGAATGGACCTATAAGGATGCCTTACAGTAGACAAGCTTGCCATGCCATTAGCTGCACTTACTTTTTTCTGAAAAAATATATATTTCACTTGTTTTTATTACTCTGCCTTCTTAAAAAAAGTGTGTGAACTCTTACAGATAGACGATGCATGTTCTGCTTACCTGTCCACAGATTCTCAACCTCGGGTGAGTCAGACAGAGGTAACTCTACTATTTTGATACTGTTTGTTCTATGTAGTAGAATTGGAAGTGCGATACCTGAGTTCCTGTTTTCTTTGCATTAGGTGTCCAGTACAGTGGAAGAACTTTGTTTTTTGGTCGTGGGATTTCTCCAGAAACCACAGGTAATGCATACAAAAGACTGCTTAGCATTTTTGAAGCCTGATCTCTCACTGTGCCATTGTCTACAATGAATTCTGAGGACCCAGTATGCAAAGTGTCATTCAGCGCTGGAAGTAATTCTATCAGTTTTTACTCTGAAATGCTATGTGTCAGAATGTAACACCTTGTAAAGACAACAGGGATACATCAATGTTTGGAAAATAATCTCCAGGTTGGGTACAAAGTGTTAGGCGTTTTTATTGCTCCAGATTAGAAAAATTGAATTCTCAATAGACAAAAAATTTACTTAGGAGAGTCTGGGGATGTACAAGGGAACATCTGCTAAACACATATAACTCTTCTAGGGCAGAGTAATCAATGCTCTCTACAGAGTTTGAAATGATTAGTTACATTGATAAGCAAAGACATATAATACATCTGCCAAGGAAGAATATTTCAACCCAGTGCTGAAAAGATTATGTATGTAATCAAAATTATCCACTGTTCTTTTTATTTTAATGAATAAAAACCTCTCTACCAACTATTATTCCCACAGGGTTTAGATGAGAAAGACAACACCAAAAGGGTAAGATGTCTACATATGTCCTACAATCACACTAAAAAAAAGGCAAGAAAATCATAACACTCTTGCCCTGTTTTGTAGTAAAACCCCACTTTTAATTTTTTCAAACAGTTCTTATTTCATTATTCTAAGACTCATGACTCGGGCAACTCAGACATCATGGTAAGTGGCACAGCACCTCCTCGTGAGTGAGTACATGTGTGCTTGTATATAAGACCAAGGCAATGTTCCTTTTTGCAGTAGTCTCTCCAGCTGTATAGCAAGCTCAGGACTGGGAGCTGCATGTTTAAAGTACAGAAGGTGTTTTAATAATATGGAGGAGGATCATCAGTACTGTACAGGTGCAGGAAAAAAATCCAACAAACTGAACCAAACATTCATGGAATCCCAACTGAATCTTGATCTTGTAGTTTCAAATTTTAAGAATGAGATCAAATACTTTTTTCAGGTTTTGGAACATAGCACAAGCAGTGAAACAATGTGGACTTACAGGAGTTGAGAACATGACCATAACTATNGGGATCATCAGTACTGTACAGGTGTGGGAAAAAAATCCAGCAAACTGAACCAAACATTCATGGAATCCCAACTGAATCTTGATCTTGTAGTTTCAAATTTTAAGAATGAGATCAAATACTTTTTTCAGGTTTTGGAACATAGCACAAGCAGTGAAACAATGTGGACTTACAGGAGTTGAGAACATGACCATAACTATTAGATACTCTTGAAGCATTTTTTATTAATCATTAATTAAACTGTATTAATTCAGTTGCACATCATAAATATGTAGAAGGCAAAATAGTATTTAAGTCTCACTTGGGCTTTGAATTATATTTTGAATGAAAAAGATAGTTTAAACCATGGCCAAGAACTGTTGCTCTAAAAGTATTGTCATAAGCCAACAAGTCAAATACATGTGATCCATTCTTGCTTTTGAAGTGCAAACACACTTGGTTATCTGTGTGCATCTGTGCACCATAGGATTTTGAGAAAGTTAAACATATTCATATTTCCTTATTTCTTAACAGTCATTCTTACATGCCAATGTCCAGTTTTGCCGCCTTCTTTACATTTCTCCAGAAATACGTGGTGTATTTCCTAGAAAGTGATATCGCTGATGTTGGGGTCAGTGTTTTCATGTTAGAGCTGCTCTGGAGGCTTTAATGTTAATTAAGGCACAGTGAAATGAGCTATTTCTGCTGCTGCTCCTGCTTGAAAGGTTACTGCATCCCACTTCACCACCATCCTGAATACCTTTGCCACCGTCCCCAGAGATTATGGCTTTCTCATTTCTTTTGGTTTCACTTTTCAGATGATTATTTTCTAGCCATTCTCAGAGATACTAACTTAGGTGAGATCCACCATTCCTCAGCTTTATAACCTCTCTCCACTGGCTGCAAGACAGGGCCCAAGTGGACAGCTGGGATGTCCATTAACTCCTTCACTCACATCAGACTCCTACTTTTTAGGTATCATGATTGCCTACCTTAGGCAGATAGCACAAAATTGGCTACAAATAAGCAAATTCTTTTTACCTATTAAGTACAAAACCACTTTGGTAACTCTGGTTACTCTATATATTACAACTCTCTTAATTGCATTACTTTTGTAAGAAGTATCGTATCAAAAATGTAAAATGTATTGTATCAAAAATTTTAAATTATTTTTAAAATTATATTTATATGAGTTGAAGGTTTAAATTTGTCAGTGGAACACGTTTCTATACTTTATTTCTCCGTGTGGACCCCTCTCCAAAATCCCACATGGTCGTATTTTTCCAGGGTGAGCACACAATGCCGCTGTGCTTAACTAGGCTGTCTGCAAGCTTAAAGTCTTGTTGAACACAAGGAATTTCATGATTGGAGCTTAGACAAAGTGACCAGTGCCGTGGTTACAAATGTCACTTGAGAATGGATTTCTACTGTACACTATCCTCTAGCAACACCCCCCCCTTTTTTTTTGTTACCATTTATTTTGAAGTAAAATGAACCTTTCAGTACAACAGAGGTTGAAGCTGCTAATTTCCATAGTAGAAAATAGAAGTGTTAGTAGGAATACTGTATGGAAATATTCTCAGTACCACTAAGAGACTGATCGAAGTTTGAGTAATTCCAGGAGTCTGTAAATGGTTCTAAACTTTCAGTTAGTAAAGGTAGGATGCATAGCTCTTCCCTCCATCATTCTGTGTAGTGTAAATACAAATGTTGATACCTGTTTGTTGTCAAGTCAAAATGTTAAAAAAATAAGTTTCTCAAGTAACATCTTCAGTCCTTTTTTTGGTGCATGTTTGGTCCACAAGCCAATACTGCAGAAAGATACTTTTTTTGCATCATAAGGGCTAAATTTCACTGTTGCTCATGTGTGTGTGTTCGTGTCCTCTCAGTCGTCTGTCCTGCATCCTTTACTGCAACTCGTTCCTCAGCTTAATGAGAGAAGACTGAAGAGATACAAACTGGACGTATGTAAACTAAAACTCTGCATGCTTGTGTTCTCACACTTCGTGATTCATTAGCTTTTCTAAAAATGCCCTTGTAGACCTTTCTGCTTATGTATTTTGGTTGGACTACCCAACTCGTGGTGTCACAGAATGTGCTTCAGGAAGGGTTATCTTGCTGCTGATCTTTTTTCTTCCTCATATTGGGAAGAAAAACAGAACCCGCTGTGCATAAACACATCCACCTCTCTCCCTGACTAGACAAGGAATTGAAAAGGTGGATGGGTGAAGAAGGAAACACGCTCTATTAAATTCATTCTTTCTTCCCAGTTTGGAGCAACACCAGATTTTTTCACAGCTTTGACTTCTCTAGAGTTACAGCTTGCCTGATAGGATACTATCTAATAAAGAAGACTCGAGCATTTTCTTGACAGTCAATCTAAGAGACTGAGCAAAATACCTTCTAGAGGCAGGCATTAAAATAAAACTCTAAGTATCATACATCTTCATGAATACATATTCTTCTGTGTACATATATACATGCAGGTTTGTGAATAAACATGCATATTTTTTACAGCAAGTATTTATTTCTTTTTAACATCTCCAAACCCCTGGAAGTTTAGAAGGCGGGTGTTACAAAAATGACAGATTCTTAGCTTCAGCTGTTTTCTAATATCAAACTTCTGACATGAACTCAAACAAGAACACTATTTAATCTTTAAGAAGTGTCTGGCTGTAAGAGGAAAATGACATATTAATATAAATCAAAATTTCTCACTAGTAATTGTACTCTTGACTCCTTTTATGTTCTAGATTAATTTCTTAGTCTTGCAACAGCTGCCTATTTTGTTCCTGTTTTCACACATTGTTCACACATTGAATAGAAAAAGTAGAAAAAATTGACATATGAATACCATAGGATACTTAAAAGGCAATGCACAGAAAAATTCTTATCCTTTTGAAATATAAAAAAATATAGTAGTGATCAGATTATAAATCCAAGATGGGTATTTCAAACCCAGGTAATGCTAGAATGAGAAGAACAACAGAAATAAAAATCATACAGATGTTTTACATACAGCAAGAAACTGAATATAATGCTATATGTGGTGAACCTAAGTCAGAATTAAAATCAAGGCTCAAAAATGATGTATAGTTTAAACCCTACTTCCTTTGAAAGCTTCCCTGGATTGAATCTACTTCTGCAGTTTGGAAATGATGGGAGTCATCCTGTTTTACACAATTCTCACAGCATTAGAATAGAGCATGAAGTGATTCCTTTCTGTGACACTTCACCTTATGGTACTTACCCAAGAGATCACAGCACCCCAGTTTTTAGCTGAGAAATATCCTCATTGCTAAATAAAAGCCATTTACTTTGTATGTTCTGGTAAGCCTAACAGTGAGACTGTTCTGCTTCTCAAACTGACTGTCTCCCCACCTGCAGGACAGACATATCACTCCTATCTGATACTAACAGAAGCAAATAAAATACTGTGATTAGGCTAACGTGTTCTCTGATCATGAAGGTCTCATTAAAGCAACTGGATGCTTCATGTTTTGTACTTGTTACATTTAAATGGAATTTCTATTTTCTTCATCATTTGTTACCGTCCTTCCTGTTTCACCCTGTGTGCAGCACAGACAGGACAGACTGTCATAAGCACTGCTCTTTGGGAGTTAATGTGAGAGGGGGGGTTATGGTACCCCTTTGGGAACAGTCTGGGGTCTCATTCCTAGGAGCAGCCCAAGTATTTCTGGTACTGAAGCTTTGCATTGTTGTCCTCCTGCAAGATGCAAAAAGCAACTCTATCTGTAGAGACTCCACCACCATGAAGACACTGATTGTGCCTGGGTAATGAAACCTCGAAAATCAGAGGCAAAGGCTGTTCATCATTTCTAGTACCATTCTAAAGTAATCTGACCTGAGCTAAAACTTCAGGTGGAATTCGGCCCCATTCATATGTTTTCTGCTATTTCTACATGACAACATACACTTCTTGTCACTGACATGAAGAGAAATGCATGAAGCATTTAAGGAGTAAGACTGTATGTAGTTCTTAAGAATTAAGTATGTAGTTCTGAAGAATTACTTTTTACATGTATATAAACAACCTCTCTTGTATGTAGTAATTTACAGCTGTAGATATAATTTAAAATACTTTTTTTACAGGAGGACCTTCAAGGACCTGGAGTGATTCAAAGTAGAGGCTACTTTTTCTACAGGGTATGGTTTGTTTGATTTTTTTATTTTTGTTTTGTGGTTAGAGTTAAAAAAAATTAGAGAACCCACTGAATTACAGAAAAAATTACTGTGATTGAGGAAACTTTTTTTCCGTAAGGGCATTCCACCCTACATGACTTCTCCAGGTCTGCTCCTGACATTTTCTTGAATTAAAATAAAGGCATAGTAGGAATTTTTTTTAAATCATATTCCTAGGTTTGTGTATACATGATACCATGCTATGCCTTAAGAAGTCATTGATTATTTCATACCTAATTGTCAGAGAAATTTCTAGAAAATATGGCATTTTGGAAAATCTTCATAAAGCATTGTTCCACAGGGTATGTTTGCACAAGATATAAATATGATTCCATGCTTACACACTGTACTAGATCTGACCTTAGCATTTTCCTTGTGTTTTGACCAGTAAGGTTAAAATCTAGATACAGAAATTCTCATGAGACTGAATCTACTGTGTCCATCTTTTCTGCCACAGAGCCTTTTTACTTCACTTTAGCAAAACTGAGAAGGTGGCAAGTCAGACTTTTGAATAGTTCTCTTGATTTTGGTTAGTATTTCTACTTAATTAAGCAAGTGGCTAATGGCTTTAAATAAGAACCTGGCTAGGGTTGTAGTCGATGATCTCAAACATCTTGTTTGCAACCTAAATTATTCTGTAATTCTAATGAAAAGACCGCACGTTTTTATAGTTACATTTCTTATGTATCAGGCTTGGATCCTTAGACTTGCTGTGACAGGCCAAAGTTATGGGTAATATTAACATCAGTGCATTCATGCTTCCAGAGTAAAAGGCAAATCCTTATTTAACCCAGGAAGAAATTTTTTATCAACTTTATTAGAAGTTGTATCAAGTCCCTCACTAGTGCAAAATATTTCTGAAAAACACCACAGTGAAAAGGGGGAAAATCTGCCTATATCAAAGAATACAGTCCAAAAAGAAAATCGAGATTGACGTGTTTGTTTGTTAACAGCAACAAACACTTATAATACAATAATAACAACAATCAGAAAGCACATTTTAAGAAAATGCAAAACCAATAAGGATTAATGATCTCTTGAAGTGACTGCTTACAGCTTTCTCCCCCTTATAAAACCATACAAGATAAACAATTCATTCTTCAATCGATATGCAGTAAATCTTAGTGTATAATTCTCCTCCAGAGGTAGATATAGATTAAACAATAACTTATGTCAGGTCTATCTTTGATAATAATCACAATGACCCTATTGAGAAATGTAACAATTTCTATACACACCAAGTTGTTTGGGGCTTTGTTACTAAATTCTGTCAGTTTCATAGAGCATTTATTAAGTATTTGTTTAAATATCTTTTTATATTTAAATATTTTAAATGTTTTTTATATTTAAGTATTTTCAATATTTTAAATATTTCAGCCACGTAATGGAAGGAGATCAGTGGATTTTCGCTAAGGAGGTATTTATTTAATACTTTTAATCATGATCTCCATGTAAATTAGTTCATTTTTATCCAAATAGACCACAATATTTTTGTTGAGAAGTTGTCTCAGAAAGCTTTAAACTGTGTAATCGACTTAGATTTCCACCCACAAACTTCTCCCAGATGTGTTAAATACACTTATCTTTAGATGAAGTGAACAGAAGCTGTAGGTGCTCAGTTCCCAGAACAGAGCACAGAGGTGTTTCAGGCACCAAGAAATGGAAAGTATCCCACATTTGTAAACAACTAGGAAAGTACTAATTATGATAATTAAATCTAAGAAAGAACTGAGTCAACTACCTGTCAAATGAATGCTGAGAAGTAAATTGACATCCTGAAGGTAATCTCCTAACCTTACAAAGATAAAAAACTCATGCTGAAACCAAGTGCAAACTTCAGGATTTAATTTCAGTGCATTCAACAATTTGGAGAGATATAAAAATGTAGACCAATATTATCATACTCTCTTTTCTAATGTATTTTATACTGCCATCATATTTTAAGTGTTATATCCAATTTAGTGTTATATCAACAGCTAATGCTTTATCTTATTTTTCAGGATTTCAGATTCCTGACTTAGAACTAAAACTGCAGGAATGCTGAGTACATGGACATACTGTTTTCCTTACAATAATTATTCATTATTAATGTACAATTAGAAATCACTCAAATGTAAATGCTCTTAAACCAGATTCTGTAAAGAAGTTCTTTACTTTCTTGATTATATTAAAAGCATATTAAAATTATTTGTTTCCTAGTATTATGATGTTTACAACCACATAAAAGAGTCAGTGTTTGCATGCAACAGACATTGCCTCTAACAACACTGTTAAGCAAATTTTCACTTCTAAATAAAGGCCCTCAGCCAGAGAGTTGTTTTAATGAGAATGTTTGCAATATAGACTACCACATTTTTTTCCAGAATACATTGCAATTTGTGTGTTTCACTGACTGAAAAAAAGAGATGAGAATCCCTTTTCCCTTAATAAAAGGAACATGAACAACTTGAATGTTTTGAAGAAATATCTTGACTTTAATTCAACTAAAATATAATGGCATCTATATTTAGCTATTTAGAACACAGATGCACTATGGTTCTCATTCGGAAGAAGACTTAATTGCAACTGGGATTACAATTTGCTTGAAAACTCAACTGCTTTTGATGGAGACTGAAAGAAACTCTACTCAGAAGCACAAGTTAGCAACACAATCTTCCCAGCTTCTCTGTCCAAGTTTATTTTCACACCAGAATTGTGTTATATGATGTTGTTGAGGTTGTAATTATATTGAAAGTAACTAATGATTCAGAACTAGATGATCTTTAAGGTCCCTTACAATCCAAACCATTCTGTGCTTTTATGGTTCAGTTTAGAAGTGGACTAAAGTTTTTAACATTGTATTGGGCTAGTCATGGTTTGAATTGGCCTCAGCATTACTCCTCCTGCTTCTGCAATTTTGGATGAGCAATGAAACTTCAGAAGGTAGCTGGAAAATTATGGCCTCAGAGGAAGCCAAATAGAGAAGACCTTTTCCTCTTCCTGCCCACTTGTTTTTGCTCTGCAGTTCGCTATGTCTCCACTCGAACTGGCACAATTATTTATGAACAGAACATCCAGTTACATATGACCCCTGCTCAGAACTAGCACAGGGCCTGCTGCAAGAGGCCTTTTGTATTGTATTGTGTTAAACTAGGTTACTTGTTTTAAGCTTTTCCCAGAAGTGCCTTACACCACAGGGCTGACAGCTCCCACTCCAGCAGGTAGGATGTGAGCAGCCCACGGCTGACAGGCAGGGCAGGGAGCGGGGCAGCTGCCTTTGGTCACCCCAAATCACCACCTGGAGCAGGGCACTCTTTNATTAGTATAGTTTCACTATATCATTCATCACAATTTCTGTGCTGTAATGCTGGTAGCTGCAGAGTCACAGAATCACAGAACAGGTCAGGCTGGGAGGGACCACAGTGGGTCACCTGGTCCAACACCCTTGCTTGAACAGGGCCATCCCAGAGCACATGGCACAGGATTGCATCCAGACAGTGCTTGACTATCTCCAGTGAGGGAGAGACTCCACAGCCTCTCTGGGCAACCTGTTCCAGTGCATGGACTCCCACACAGTAAAGAAGTTCTTCCTCATACTCAGGTGGAACTTTCTGTGCATCAGTTTCTGCCAATTGCCTCTTCTGCTATTGCTTGGCACCACTGAGAAGAACCTGACTCCATCCTCTGACATCCTCCCTGCAGATACTTACAGACATTGATGAGGTCCCCTCTCAGTTTTCTCCTCTTGGGCTGTACAGGCGCATTCCCTCAGCCTTTCCTCATAAGAGAGATGCTCCAGTCAATAAACTTGTGTGGTTTCAAAAGTCAGCCGCGGATCCCAAATAAACAGGTATTGCATTTGGTTTGACTCTTATTCAAGGTAGATTTCAATGGCTTTTCTATTTCTTACTTCATGAAAATGTTCATTTGAAGTTTATATTGAAGGAAGGCTCAGGGGAGACCAAATCAATGTCTGTAAATACCTGAATGGAGGATATAAAGCAAACAGAGCAAAGGTGTTTCCAGTGGTGCCCTGTGACAGGACCAGAGGCATTGGGCACAAACTGAAATGCTGGAAGTTCCCTCCGATTATCAGGAAACACTTTTTTACTGTGAGGGTGACCAAGCACTGAAATGTGGCATAGTCTTCTTCCTTGGTGATGTTCAGAAGCTGTCTGGACATGGCTCTGGACAGCCTGCTCAAGGCTGAGGCTACTTGAGCAGGAGGGTTGAACCAGATGACCTCCCTTCCAAGCCCAGCCATGCTGCAATTCTGGAATTCTGTGATATACAGCACACTGTTCTTAGGCATAACTGTGACACAATCAACATAATTCAACTATTTAATAGGAGTACACCAATCCTTTTACTTACAGTACCATGCGGAGTCAATGTGTTTATGAATTTGAGTTCAGAAAACTTTGGCACCTTGTACCAAGGCTTTAGCAATTGTTCCTATACCGGACATTCACATGTATATTTTTGTTCATATTTTACAAGGTACTCTGCTGAGTTCTGCACAGCATTTTATTGTAACTAAGAAAAATGAGACATGCAGTTTACACAAAATAAAAAAGCTAATGTGATCAAAACATTTCCTCTGTCTAGATTCTACCTGTACTTATTGCTGTTGCATTGTTAAAATTACTAAAATAATTCTAGGACTAGTGTATTTAGTGCTGTACTCTCAGAGAAAGAAAATGATTCACATAAATATGTGGAAGTTGTGAATCAAAACTATCATGTATTGTTGCTAGAGTACAATAACATTGTACATATATTACTTTTTTTTTTGTGCAAAGCAATTCTACAGTGGCTTTCAGTTAGTGAAATTATTAGCTGCTTTTAGTTCAACAAATTTCAGTAAAGCATTTTCCTCTTCTACCTTGCAAGTATTTTTATAGACGAAGACTGCCATCTACTGATTTTGTATTTCAGTTTTCACTAATTATTTTAAAACTGTCTGGTAAATACTAGTATAAGTACTGTAATTCCTCCTTAAACTAATCTCATTTTCAGAATCACACAAATATTTACTATCTGCTCTTGTGTTTTCTTGCTTCATCTCAAATGATAAATGCTTGTACAATTTGTTTGTTACTCAAATTTCCCAAATCTGCTACTGATGAATTAAGAAAATTTATTTTAATGTTATTTTATTGAATAAAGATTGGCATGGAAGTCTTTCTAGCTCTGAAATTGTAAGCCCTCAAGCTCAAGAGTTACTCAAATAATTTAAATAATTGAGATGCACTAGATATTATTTTAAAATGCATATAAAATGTTCCAAAGATGCTTATTATTACTTTCACTTTCTAATTAGGCAGCAACACTTGCAGGAATGGAAACGTCTTCAGAGGAAGCAAAAGTGTGGGAAGCTAAGAGAAGTAAGCTTTTGCTTACTGTGGAAAGCAGTATGCAAAAGAAGTTTACAAACACTCCAGAGGATGTTTGGGTTATAATTCATCTTTATCGGTCAAGGTAATTACATTCTTGTGTAAGATGTAGAATTCTTCAATACAAAGAATTGAACTGGTAATTAAAAAACAATACCTAGAAAAATTAAATACAAGAGACTAATGAAATAGCAGTTGTTTGGAGGCAATAGAATCACAGAGTATCTGACCTCCTCAATTTGTTAACGCACTTTGTGAGACTTAATCGTTCCCTTTTGTTCAAATACATGAAAGATTTATTTTGCTGTGCATGCTTATCAGCATGCTTATCATCATGTTTGTAACCTTACTGAGATCTCTGAATTTCACTGGGAAAGTGGTGTCCACTGTTTGTTTGCAGATTCTTTTCTCATTGGGAGTGGTCTAACAAGATTATTTCTACCTTTATTTCCCCTTTGACTTGAACAAATCAAAAGCCCATCAGGAAAAGTCTCAGTTATGCAAACTTGTACATAAACTGGTGAAATACAAGGCAGGTTCATTGGAATAGCTGAACATGGGGGAATAGATATGAAAGCAGAAGGTATGAGAAATACTTTTAAATAATTCAAGTTATGGAAAATTTTTATGTTGTTTGTAATCATTAATCTAAAGGCCACTCTTTAAAGGCTGAAAAGGTATTTGATTATTTTTGAAAAAGAAAGGTCTGCAAAAAGCAAAGATTTTGTATAGAATTTATGTAATTCTGTGGTAGGAATACTGCCTAAGCACGGGTATTTTGCAATTTCATGGTTAGATATTTTACTGAGATAAAGTTGGGTTGGCTCTAATTTTTGTTGTTGTTGAGATGTATCTTGGTCTTCATTAAAAGTCAGTTCCTTTTTCTCTTGTGAGAATTTATTGCAATTATCAGAATAAATAGTAACTTGTTTTTACAGCAGAAGTTGGACAACACAAAGAACACTGATGTGATGAAACCTTGTACCGCTTGAGAAAATTTTAATTAAGATAATCTGTTTTGACGT
>VYZQ01018465.1:27459-48808 GCA_013400655.1 Mystacornis crossleyi
CCCCTGTTTCTAAGCCTGGTCTCTCTTTCCTTCTGTTCTGACAGATCTTTCTCTCACTCCCAGAATTTTCATTATTTAGCAGGATTCTTTATCCTCTTCTGCCACCTGGACTGTGTCTCACTTGTTCTTGCTCACTCCCTCTTCAAAGGCTTCTTTGTTTCCAAGCCTCTCCTGCTGGACCTGGCTGTTTTGTTAGAAAGTTCCGACTAAGAAAGCCTCAGCATCCTGTGAAGGACCCTCTTAACTCCTGGTAAGGGTGCTCTACAGCCCTAGAGCTGCTCAGAGTTACCTTGGAATCCAAAACTCTGGGGAGAACAAATAGCTAACAGCTCAGTCAGAGCTCTGCTCTTCTGACAGCCTCCGTTCTGGATGCAGAGAGGCTGCAGGTTTGCCTTTCCATGAGACTCTTGTGTGACAAGATCCGACATCTCTCCACCCATCTGTGGCTTGGGGACAACAAGGAACCCCAGGAGGGGAGCTGTAAGAACAGACTAACTTTTCTGGCACTGCTGTTCCATCAACCTTCAATGGCTCCCCAGGCTTTTCTACATATGGCTTAAGAGAAATGGACTCTGAGCCGGAAATGGCAGGGGACCCTCGGCAATAGCACTTGACACTGAGAGCCACAGCATTCCTCCACACTCTCTTCCTCATACAAGGAACAAGGAAAAGCAAGTGTCATGAAAGCTATAAGAAAGTTTTATACATGAATAAAGGAATGTTTCACTCCATGACAGTTCTTAGCTAGAACCCCTCTTACAAGGAAAACTGGTGCAGGAGGAAAGGCTTTTCCTCTTTTTGCATCTTTAGAGACTAAAAATTCTAAAATAAAACTGCATAAGAGACAGTAAAGCCAGCGAAAGTCTCTGTTATATCCAGCATCAGCATACCAAAGTCACCGGCACGAACCCAGCATGTGGAGTTTGCCTGTTCATCAGCTGGATTGCTCTGTTTAGATGGTGCACTGGTTTAGCACTGATGTAACACCCTCACAGTCAAACACTGTGAGTCGGGTTTGAAAGACTGTAAGCATTTCCTTCAGGTGGCCAGGCAAGCAAAGCGAAATGAAAGCTGCTGGTGGGTGACAGGAATAAAAATACAGGATAAGAAAGTGTGATATTTCTCAGAGCCTCACTGGGAACGCTGCAGGAATCCTAAAGAACACATCCAAGCTGAAAGGAGAGAGGAAGAATTTTTGGCTGGAGGTGGTGCAAACAATTACTGTGCAAGCACCAAGAGCAGGCCTGCCTCCTGTTTTTTGGCTTTTTTGTTTAATGGCTCAGGGAATAGATTTGGCAACTCTGTTTTCTAGTTTTTAATGGTCAGTGTAACACAACCAGAAAACTTGATGGAAAATGCCACTTAAGAATTGAGCCATTGGTCCTTCATTCAAAACCTGATGTTTGTCCAGCTATTCTCTCAATTCATCTTGGCCAGTGAAGTTTAATTTCAACTGCATATGTGTCCTTATCTTTTCTGAGGCAGGAAATATTAATCACTAAATCTGATTGGTCTCACTGCTGCTTACCCCAGGGCAGCTTTTTTAGCTTATGAAAACTAGTGTCAGTTGACATTGTCATCCACATGGCTTGATGACTAAGAGCTGAAGATAGGCTATTTCCATTTTAGCTAGACAATAAACCAGAGAAGCTGATAAACGCTGAGGTACGGCAGATTTCAGCAGGGAGATTTTATGAAATGAAGTTTCTCATTGGCCTCATACCCACCCTATCACTGGAAATGGAGCTGCCTATGCTTATCCTTTTAATGTTTTTATTAGGAGATGTCATCAAAACATGGAAGAAGACTGTGCAGCCAGCAGAGAAAATTAAGGGGTGAAGGGCTTATTGTTATATAAATGTCCTTTCCTCCCACTTTTTCAGAGCTGCTCCTGATCCTTTCAAAGCAGTCTCTGAGAAAAGAAGATGCTGTTAGCTGGAATTTGACAAAGAAGAAATTACAACAGTTAGTCTTTTATGTTAATATTTTAGTCCATTAATGCTATTACTACTTATCTAGCACAAACTGAATGCTAGAGGCTTTTCAGATAGCAAACTCTGTGTCCCGGAGCATAGTGTACGGGTGATATATGCAAGAGGATGCATTAGTTGGCATCTAATTAGGTGCTGGCATGTACCTGAGGAGATGGGCACTGGGCTCCTAGCTCTGCAGCACAGGGGTAAGCCAGACTAAACAACATTTTTAAAGTTGCTGCGCTCCCAGCTTTGAGGTATGAGGCCTGATCTATTCCCGTGAGTTCCTTTTCCTGCTGGTAAAAGAGAAGCTACTATGCTTTGTTGTTGTGTCTTTAGATTTCAGAAGATGTCAAGAAACATAACTTCCCATGTAGATAAGGACTACTTAGCATACTGGGACATGCTCTCATTAAAGGCCTTCGTGCACTGCTACAGCATGATACCTCAATAAATGCATTTCTTTCTCTGCCAGAACACCTTTTGATTTTCTGCATCCAGTCCCACAAACAAGTACTGAAATTTCACCTGTATTTTTAATGAGTTTGCTCCATTCCTCCTTTTAATTTTTTTTTTTTTTTAATTTGAAGGATGAATATTTAAAATTAAACAGAAAAGGAAAGGGGCAAGCCAATTATAGGGGCAAGGCTTACAATGCTTAGGATTAAGTTTATTGTAATTTCCTCCGTTTTTCCCCTCATGTGCTTCCTTGGAGAGAAGTTTGAATGGAAAATCAGGCAGAGTTGATTCTCGATTTCTCTGATTACCACTGTCGAGGAAAATTCATTACACCTAATTGTCTAAGCAATTGCCTAAGCAGGTAATACCTTCTGCTCTCAGTAGACAGGATTTTCTAAGCTGAGGCACTCACCTGTCCTCTAACAAAATTTCTGAAAACTGGAGATCAGTGGTTGACCTGGTCCAGTGGGTCATCACCATTTGGCATGGGGGGACTGAGGTTAAGCACCTCCGCAGGGTTACTGCCACACATTCACGTTTCAGAGAGACCCCCTTCAACTGAAGCAGCAGGTTAAAAACAGGGCCGAAAGGGAGAAGGAGCTGTGCTTCTTCTGAGCCTTCCTACCTGCTCAAGCCTTGCACATCACAAAACAGAGGTGACACAAGAGCAGCAGGAGCGGACTCTTCTTTGCTTTTTGAGGAGGATCAGGGCTGGTTCTGATGAACTGGAAAGAGCCTTTCCAAGTGCTCTGGGGTATCCCACGGCTTCACAGAAAGCCAAATGCTAAATAGGGATGTGTTCAATTTTGAGTTTCACACAGCCCTTTCTGAAGCTGAATCCCTGCATGACATTGTGCTATAAACTCTGACATTAAAGACCCTGAGACCCAAGGTCCTCTGTGCAGTTCAGGGTTTTGTTTAGCTCAAACAAACAAACAAACATGTTTGTTTTGGGACACCTGACTATGGCTGATCCATATTATAGTTTTGGCCCAGTACCTCTGATTGCAAATTGATCTCCCTTTATATGCAGGTTGATGCTTGTGTGTACACACAGGCAAATGCAGAGAAGCCTCTGGGGAAGGCAAGCAGTCAAGTGCGGAATTCTGCATGTTGGGAGCCCACACAGAGCCCAGCTGATGAATAAATAAAGGAGTGCTGGCTTCTGACTGTGCCAATTTCCTAACCTTTGGGATCACTAACGACTTCTCTTTTCCACTGGAAAAAAAAAAAAGCCAGCAGTTCCTGTATTTTTCTGAGACACAAGCAAAGCATTTAGCACCACAAATAAGCTCATAATTTGACAGGCAAAATGCCCAGAAAAGTGAAAGCAGATTTCTCCCTCCGAGTCCCTGAATATCTTAGTGATCCTTTACTGGGTTTTCAAATGATGTTTCCTTTTTGTTTAATCAGAAGTTTGGGTCAAACCACTCTTCAAAATATCATGCCCTGTCCATGTACATTTTTTTAACCTTAAGTATGTTTGCAGTTTCCTGCTTTGCCAGCAAAAGCAGACACCAGACAGAAATATCGACACATGTCCACAGCAGTTGCTGAATAGCTCTCATTTTTAATTTACCTACCATCCATCCATGTATATTTTCCCTTATGTGCGAAGCCAGCATGCACAGAGTTGGTATAACAAGTATTCGAGAAGCTGTATTTGCTGTGAAACTCAGCAAAGGGAATTAGCTACAGTATGTGAACAATAACTGTAGATGGCAGGCCTAAAGAGCTGAGGCTGATAAAGGCCACAGCCGGGCAGAATGTTCAAGCCTTTTGAAAAGGAAGTGATGCTATGTCTTTCCCAAGAGACTTCCAGCCAAGGAGCCCAGTGGATTCTCAAAAGGGCTGAGGAAGCAGGTGGCACCCCAGGGAAGCGTCTGTCTGCCTCAGGCTCCGTGTTGGAGATAAGCCTTTGGGTGCTCTCTTGGAACTGATCTGAGAGGGTTATTGTCCATCCGCAGACCCTCTGAAGGACCAGGCTTCCCTGTCACACATAACCATTCAGTCCTGGCTAAACATGATGCGTCAGCACAGTGGGTTTCCCAGTGCTTACATTATCTAGGGAGGTGGGTCAGGGAACACAATAACATAGCATGGGGCTTTGCTGCCTTGCTGTGTGACTGCTGCTGCATCAGAGAAAGGTGATAGCTGCATTTGCATCAAGTCACAGTAAGTGAATTTATGACTGAGTATGGGGAAAAAAGAACAATGTGAGAGTGGTTCAGCACCAAAGAAAGTGCCCAACAAGGCTGTGCACTTTCCATTCTTGGACAGCCAAAATTCAAATGCACAGGCCTCAGCAACCTGCTCTAAGTTTAAATTTAGCCATACTTGAGTGGGGTTTGGACTGGAGACCTCCAAGCCCCATACAACCTAAACTGTGCCATGGTTCTATGAGAGAGAAGGACAAGATGAGCCTCCCCTTTCCACCCTTCCTTTCCCACGTCCTTTTCCCCCCTCCTCTCCCTGCTTTCCCCTCCCTACACATCTTTTGGATTAGCATTTGACTGCTTTTCTGCTAGAAAGGAAAGTTTTGAAGGTAACTCATCACTCCACATACACAAGATTTTGAGGAGAAACCCACATTCCAATAGCAGTTTTATGCAAAGTTTTCAATATTAAATGACTTACTGAAGACCATGCAGTACATTTGCAGCAGAACATCACTCTGCCCTGGTAGTCTGAGAACTAATGTTTTGTAACCAGAGGATTCATACTTCCTTCTACCCCTCTGAGGAAAAGAGAAGGACATTTCTCTGGGCAGCCTGTCACCATGGTGAAATGCCAGTTGTGATTATCCTGCGTAAACCACCTGAAATCCACGTGTAAAGTGGCAAAAAATTAACCTTGAAAGTAACCCCTACCAATCACATTAAAGGGAGAAGAATAGCATATTTAGTTTTGTTTAATACTCATCAAGGAACAAACGGACTTCAGCCTTTTCCATTAATGTTTAATAAAAACTTTATTAACTTTCTTAAATACAGGTTTTAATGTCTCAGTTACACCTACTTCTTGGATTCCAGAGGAACTCATCTTTGTTATCAGCTTTTGCATTTGCTTTTGGGATCCTTTTCTTTTATATATTAAAAAAAAAAAACAAAAAACACACACACCAAAAAAAAAAAAAAAACAAAACCAAAAAACCCCACCAAAACACACACACACAAAACAACAACAACAAAAAAACCCCTGCTTATTCCTTCTCTTCATCTTGCCAGTGAATTCTAGAGAAGTTTTCCAGGCTGCAGGAGGAAGACATCGTTGCAGTTGGGATAGCTGTAAGAGAGCTGCGGAGCAGATGGGGAGCTGTTTCCCCGCGGTCCACGGGAGCCCCCCAAACTGCTTGCACACCCCACTCATCCAATGCAGAGAGGTAGCTAGCAGCACCGTGCCATAATTAATTCATTAATTAATCGTGCCATAATGAGATGCATGGCTGAGGTGACTGCTGCAGGAGTGCTTTAGGGAGTAAATACAAAGCCAAGCCCTGCTGCCATGCGGGCAGAGCCTCACGAACGGGGCCCTCGCCCTGCGGCGATGCCCGTATGCGTTCTGTGTCCCGGCTTGTGACCTGGGGTCAGTCTGGGCATCCCATACTAAAGAGGACGGGTGAAGGGAAAGCCCTGGGGCAAAGCCAGCCCCTCTCCCCGGCCGGAGGCTGCGTGCCCTGCCTGCGCTCCCGCTGCTCCCACGCCTGCCCGCAGCCGCGGGAAGAGCTCATGTGCAGCGCCCGCTTCGTCCCCGACACGGCCTTTGCTTAATTTAAGGACAGAACGGGTTCGCCTCCCGGCCAGGTCTCGCCATTTATTTACTGTGGTGCAGGAGCACCCGGGCCGAAAGGGCCGAGAGGGAGGAGCGCCGGGGCTGGGGCTGCCCCCGAGCGCTGCCCGGCGGCGGCACTGCCCGGATGCGGGGCGCTTTCCTGCTTCCCCAAAAAGATTTTCTTGAAATGAAGAAAAGCAGCTTATGGTGGGACACTGGGGGTAGAGGGAGGGTGGAAGGGAATTTTTTTTTTTTTTGGATGGCTGGTGTTGTTGTTGTTGTGTTTTTTTTTTTTTTTTNTGCAGAAGAATTTGTAAGCGGTTTCTTGCCGCTCTGGATTTTCTTTTTTCCCTTTCTCGAAGCTGTGAATTTCCTGAATTGTGAAAAACACGGGTCCTTACTCAGGTTTTCAGGTCAGCAACAAATCCGTGATTGTCTAAGATGAAATTGTTGTGACTTTCCCCGGGATTAATTTGTGATATGCCACAGTCACGGAATGCTTCACATGCATCTTCAAAGCTGAAAGATGAAGTTGAGGGAGTAGTTCCGTATTTGCCTGCATGTAACAGTGGCTTATTTGGCCAAAAGTCTGTCATAAGGGAAATCACAAATGATTTCAGAAGCTGATTGTATTATTGTGTCACACAGAAAGGGGAAACTGCAGGCCCACTTCTTCTTCACGGAATGTGATTAATTCCCATTGATTTAATCACTGCTGGGGTGTGTGTCAGGCATGGATAGAGTGGGGCAGGGAGGAGAGGGGACCCAATAGCAGGCAATCACTTATGATTATCTCTAATCATAAATTTTCCTCACTGGAAGTCACTAAAAGGCCTTGGCTACAGGATAATGTTCGTACACCTACTTTTTCCTGCTGTAAACAACAAAACATTTTATGAACAGAGTAGGGAATATGGATTGTCATGTCAGGACTCCAGATTACTTCACTCCTTATGGTAAAGCACTGCAAGTCTGAATTTGAGAGGTAGCTGGTATCACGCTGTAAGGTCTTGACACAGCAAACAAATCTCTGTGAAAATGGAGACACCTTCCCTGTGACAGGAGTGCCACTGCCTACACAGCTATTGGCAGTTTGCAAAGCCTGTGTAATCGGTCATGGGGATAAAGGACAGAAATATTTCGGGATGCAGCACTTTCCTGCTGATTTCAGGATCGTCCTACAAAGTAATATGACCAGCCTTGCCAATTCAGCCCTTACATGTTCCCTTCTTCTTGAGAACTCTCCTTTCTTCAAAAAAGAACAGTATTTGTCAAGGACAACTAATCCCTACTGCTTGCTCTCAGGGGGTCCTTTCATGTGGCAAGAAAAGACCACAGCTTAACTGAGTGAAAGTGGGCTGATGGTCTAATTTTGTTCTTCTACTTTCCTTTTGTTTTACTATCTATTTAGGATTAGAACTGTACTTAGCAGATGTAATTCTCCTGAAATGGAGTTTCTGTCAAAAAAAACCCCAAATATGCCATGACAAGGAGCAATCTTAAAAAGCTTGAAACTTTTTGTTACAGCAGTCTTTAATGGAATAGTGCTTAAAAAAAAAAAAAAAAGACCGTAAAATTGCTTTGTTTTGACATTTAACAAATGAAACTTTTGGACCTTTTGTGCCAAAATGGCATTTTTCATTTCAAAAGTGAACTAAACTAAAAGGAAACAAGGTTTAACAAGAGAACTAAACACCTGGAGAATGAAGCAAATATTTCATTTTGTGTTGAATAGTTTAGTCTGAATCACCCCATCAAAAAACTCAAAATAGTTTACTGTAATCAGAGTGGCATTTCCCTGATTTGTCAACAGAACAAAAATAATAGAAATATCTCTTATACACCTCAGCTTTAAGCTGAGGACAAAATAAACTTTTTTAAAAAATTGATTTGCAGCAGCAGCAGGACATGGCAACATAGCAGAAGAGCTGCCTAAGATGCTTCTAATTTCTGTGGTGAGTGAGACAAGTCAGTTGCAAAAACACAGCAAGAGCTTACCCAGCCCCACAACTTTTGGTGATGTGAGAACTATAGCTGCAGACAGTAAAGCAAACAGTAAAAAAAAAAAATTAGTCTCCAACTAAATTTCTGAGCCAAGAGGCAGTACCTATAGGCACCAAATCTTTTCCACTGTTGTCTTCTTCCAGTGAAACACAGCCCTAAGAACTTTAATTTTGTTGCTAAAGCCCTGCGTTACTGACCTGGTCGCCTCAGCTTCCTTGGAGCTCTTACCACATGCCCCTCAGTGCTGTTGCTGCTGCCCATGTGCAATGAGCCTGGGGGCTAAAAATACGCATTACAAATGCTACTGCATAGCAGGAGCATTTTTTTCTCCGTATGAAATACCTCCATGCGGATTGTGTTACCATCCCACTTCAACTAGCACATGCCGTCTGGGATTAACCGGCCCATGAAACTGAGTCCTGGTGGGGACCAGTGCAAACCCAGTTCTGCCCACACTCCAGAGCTCCCGTTGAGGGCATGTGGGAGGCTCAGATGTGCTCTTCTCAGTTGCCTCTTCTGGGGATTGTTCCTCACAGGAGTCAGCATCTATTTTACTACCCCTCTTCAGGTATAGTCCAGACTTGGCAAAAGGTGGCCATCAGTGTCCCCCCCAGTCCCCATAATGACTTCCCCTTCAGGCTCCCTGGCATTTGAGCTCTGATTAGTTCCCCTGATTAGTGCTCTCACACAAACTTTCACGTGAGGATTTTTCTCCTTCTTTCCACTGGAAGCCTTTCACATCTTTGAGGGTATGGGAGGGGGACTCAGTGAGGCCTCTGACAGAAATATGTGGATGGAGCAGGGGACAGGCATGTAGGAAACTTAACTCTGTTTAGGTTATCCCATCCAGACACTTTGTCACTCTAGACACTTTGTCACACTTTGTCACTCCTTACCCTGTAAATCTAATGCAGTCTTACCAGCATGAGTAGAGGTTCCTTTTTTATCTGTGCATGAGGTCAACATTTGTAATGTAATCTGTCCTTGCCATTGTGTGTGTGTCTGTATATGTNGACAAACCCTGTAAATCTAATGCAGTCTTACCAGCATGAGTAGAGGTTCCTTTTTTATCTGTGCATGAGGTCAACATTTGTAATGTAATCTGTCCTTGCCATTGTGTGTGTGTCTGTATATGTAAGAAAGTGCCGTATAGATGACTATAAACTAATGAAGTTTGGCAACTCTGTGAAATTAGGCACTTATATGTCACTGTAGTAGCTTGAAAAAATAAGTGATGCAAGGCTTAGCCCTTTCAGGCTATCCTTTCTTGTTGCAACACTTTCTGCAAACAGCGTGGCAGGGGGGACTGGGTTTGTGATGTGGCATGGCACCCTTCAGCCTTGGCTGTCTGGTTGAGGTGTGACTCCACCAAGCAGTGCCTGCAGCTTTCTTCCATCAAGAACAGTTTGTTGTTTGTGTTATTTCTGCTGGACAGAGACCCCTCACACACTGTCAGACCCTTCGTTCTGAGCTGAGGTTCCCTTTACAAAAAAGTTTGTGAATAGAGTATGGGAAAGATGGTGTTTCTTTCCTTCTTGTATTTCAGGGCCGAGGTAAACAGGCAGCAAGGGCACAGCTGCACTTCCTCTGCCCTGTGCAATGAGGGTTTTGGGATCCTGGATATATTTGCAGCATGTTTCATGGACACTATCACTGGGTGTACAAAAGAGCAGTTTATTACAGCAAAAGCTCTACTGGTAGCATGATGCCTGCAGTGAACTCACAAGGATGGCTGGATTATTAAGGGATGTAAAAAGAGCCTTTTAGAAGTGTCACTCCTACACACTAGGGTACAGCAGGAGGTGCACAGCGGCGGTCTCTGTGTCTCTCACAGCAGGGACTGTTGGCACAATGGCTTCTGTTTTTGCTGCCTGTTCAGTATTATTTGTTTTATGTTGATACTGTCAATGCACTTAAAGAGATTATATATTTTTCCCATGGCATAAACAAAATGACTTGCATTTTGCAAGGAGAGTAATGGTAATGAGAAGTCAGGCTTCAAGGGGAAATGATAGTAAGGTTGACAGCAAGGAGAAATAAATCTTGTACATTCAACTTAGTCTGAGCTGACTGTCATTTCCTTAAATAAATTAATAAAGTCAAGTCCCCGTGTTCTTACCTTATGCGGATGGGGAGAAGAGGGAATGATCTGTGACCTTGTAGCAGGCAGTGTTTTTAGCAGGTGATCTCTTAATGTTAGCTCGAATCAAGCTTCATGCAAGACATGAGTTTGGTGGTTCTCCTCAGGCCGACGTCAAACCTTTGCCCTCCCCCTGCCATCTACTACCTTGCAGCAGCCCAGAGCTAGACATGATTGCAGAGACAGAGGATGATGTAAGGACTCTTCTGAAGCCAGCTGGGCTTAACAGGTCACTTTGGAAACGTCTTCAGCCCTTCTCCCCTACCCGCTGTCACCCACCCCTCCCACCCCCTGCTGAGGTGTGTAGCCTGAGCTAGACTGAAATGGGGAGGGGGAATCATGCTATTAATAATTCTGAATCACTGCTCCCTGGAGGATGCTGAGCATTTGTTTATCCTTTGTTCCCAGGTGACAACATACTCTATGTTATAGCCATTTATTAGTTGCTTTTTTTTTTCCCCCACCCAAATACAGAACAGTGGCAGCTGAGCCGCTGTATGAGAATAGCATTAAAATGTGTAATGCACCATAAATAAACGGAAATAGTCAGGAAGCTGTGGTAATCACTGCTTTGATGTAGCATGAATTATGATGTGTGTATATATGTGAGCGACTGTGTGGGGGCGGGGTTTCGGGGTTTCATATTTCTGGCTCTGCTTGTTTCGACTCAGCTGCTGTTGCTCTGGGAAGAGAGAGAAACCAGCCTGTCATTTACCTGTCTCCACCTTCGCACTGACAGCTGTGCATGTCCCTTGACTCCGAGGAAAGGGATCTCAACCTCCACTGCCTGTTCCCTGGGACTCCCTGCCTCCGCCTCCTCCCTGTCCCCTTTGCCCCGGTAGCAAGGCAGAAGGGGTAATCCTGGCTGTCTCCCAGGACCGGGTCACTCCTCCTGCAGCCTAGAGAGGATTCTCTTACATCCTGGGCTTCAACATCACCTTCCAGGAGTAGCTGATTTATGTTTCTTGGGTCTACATTAGGCTGGGGTTTTTTTGTTTTGTTTTGTTTTTTCTTGCTGATTTCCTTCTGCTACTGGGATAGTGAAAAGGGCAATAGTTGTGTTAGGACAGATAGGTGAGGTTATTAACAATTCGCTGTCATGCTCCCCTCAAGATACCGAAATTAAAAAGATGGCTGTTGCAGTCTAGTGCTCTGAGATCAGTAAGATACATACAGTAGGTGGAAACGGAGGAAAGCCAGCAGAAAAAAATGTAGCACGGGTGTCTCCTTGTTGATTATCTCCTATCAGCTTCCCAGGGACTCCTTTAGCTGGCACAGCAAGCTGCTTGTTTGGAATTATCTTCTCCCCATCCCTGCTACAGCAGCAAGACAGCTTATTAAAACAGCCTAGCTTTCTTTTTGTGCTCTTTGCATTAGTTTTTTACCTGGAGCCAATAGCCTCCCACTGAAAATCTTGTTTAGTCTGAATAGCCACAAATGAGTCTAACAGCGCTTAAGTGCTGCTCGGGTTCAATGAATTCTCTGACCTTATGATAATTTAGGTGTCACAGGGCACCAATAAATGCCAAAAACTGTCTGCCAGTCTGTAACTAGCTGCATAACCACCGCCGAGCGCTGCGGTGCTCAGCCAGCCTGCGAGGCCAACTAATGAGCCTGGAGCAGCAGAGTCCCTCCAGCCCTGCGTCCATCCGCGCCCTCTCGCGGCTCCCGGCCGGAGAGCGGCCGCTGCCTGCCCTGCACATCATCCCGCCCTCCTGGCTCAGCCCCGGGCGCTGGGCTCCGCCCTGGGCTGAAAACATGAACTAAAAGGTTCATTCTTCTCATACGAGAAGCTCCGTTTCCTAGCTGGGGTGAGGCAGGGAAAGCGCAGGGCTTGGCTCTGCTGTGAGGAGGTTGTCTCGAGCAGGGAAAATGTTTATGAACCCAGAAAACTGGGAGCACTCAAATACCCAAAAATTTTTCAGCCGAGTCAGTCAAGTCTGACCGGCTTAGACAGTCCTAATGAACTGCTGAGCACGTGCAAAATTTTCTTGCAGCGGTGATATACTGACGTAACCAAAGACCATGCAGAAACTATCCGAATGAAGGAGTGGTTTTTAGCTAGACAGTTTCAATGGGAATTTGGTGTCTAAATATCTTCGAGCATCCAGAGATGTATTTTTCTCATTGTTGTCACTTAATACAGTTGCACTTTATTTTATCATAATTTTAGCAAAGAGGAAAGGTTGTTCATTAAAATCTTTCTACATATAAGGACTGCAATACGTAAAAACAAGAGGCAGCCCTGCAATTTTTCTCTGAGGAATAAAGGTGCACCTTGGTGGAGCTGAGTTAATGCTCTAACTAATCTCTCCCTGGCTCAGCAAGGAACTGAGGGATGTGTTTAACTTTATTTGCAAACTTTAAGAAGTGTGTGAAACAGATGCAGCCTTGCCGCTGTGTGGCATAGCTGCACACTAATGGATGCATTAAAAAATGCTGTCACAGCGCACCTATATTGCCACACATGGTAATTAGTCAAATTGCAAGACAATTATCATTCCAATGCTGAGATTGCTGACTTGCACTTGCTTCACAAATGCTAGAAACACCTTCCTCATTCAGAACTAGCAGGCCTAGTTCTGTATTATGTTGTAGCTCCATTGCCCTCCAGCAACACAAAAGGCCTGAAGAGGCTAGAAATAGCCTCTGGAGAGCAATCTCTGACATAAAATGTTCATCCCAGCCCATCTGTTGGCATACCACAGCTCCTCAACACTAGCTCACTCCAACTGTCTCACAAGCCTCTGCTCGGGGCCCTTGTTGGGAAGGGGCCATGTGTTTGACACGTACAAGCAGAGAGCAAGAGCACTGCCTAGCAGTAGCTCAAAAGCAGCTTATGGTCCTAGGGGCTAAATTAAACTCAGTTCAGGACACAGTAATAATTCATGAAGCACCCCTTCCCTCACTCCTATCCTCCAAATAGCATCTCCTCCTCGCCTCCTGTTCACTGGCTGTCCTCCAGGAGATCCTTGCTAGCCCTTCCTCCTGCGGGAGATGTCGAGTTGGAGCAGGGGGATGGTGCAGGATTAGGCAAGGAGCCAGTGACGGTGTATTTTGGAGATGGTGGTAAGCAGGAGAGGGAAGGGAAAAGCAGGCTGTGTCTCCTTCATCTCAGTGAGCATCTCCATGCACAGAACAGCAGGATGAACCCTGGGAAGCCTGTGGTGAGCCAGCCCCTGTTTCTGGAGACAGCACAGTAAAGTGGAATGTCTCTGCGTTCATTCCAATGTGCCAGCTCACAGTGAGTGGGCAGAGGGTTTGGGGCAAGAGGTGGGACTCCTTGCATTTTAGAGCCACCAACTACTCCCTGCCTTTTACTCAGGACAGAAATGTTCTTCTGTCTGGTCTTTCAGGTTGCCTGTGGCTCTGTCCTCCAGGGGGAATGGAGTTGTTGGTTCTCTCCCACCATGGGGTCTGATGGCCCTGGGCTTTCCACTGCTGTCGCTGAAGTGCAGAGCACAATGTTGCCCCACTATCCACCCACCAAGTATCAATAGTTCAGACACTGGGTACCCACTTCTTCTCTTCCTGCGTTTGGCTGTTGTTCTCAGCATAAATCCTACTTGTGTTATGCACAACATTTTCAAAACAAAAATTATATAAGTATGAGAAATAGCCACTGCCCTTGAATTTAGATTACTTTTCACTCGTCGTAAAGATAGGACTTGAAAAAGTAACAATGCAAAATGGCTTCTCCTGAGTCATATCTCTTTTTTTATTGTCTTTAGAGGCTCAAACCACCCAAGAAGAACATGAGGGTTTTAAATGCTCTTTCTTGATCAGAGGAAAAAATGAGCATAAGGGGATTCTGCAGTGCAAGAGTAATTTGACAATGCTAGCCTGATATAATAAATTATTCTGCTAATTTCTGTAAGTATGTAAAGCATGTGTAAACCAGCCCAAATGTCAGTGTATTCAGGATTCTTAGAGTTTTTAATTTCTTTTGCATTGCAGAAGAAAAATACGTTTTTTAAAATGAAAAATTATTGACACTTCTGTTCTCACCAGCTGAAATTAATGGAAGGTTTGTCATTGTCTTAAATGAAGTGAGAATCACACCATTGCAGTCCTGTTTAGTGTCATAAAGTTGTCAAGCTGCCAGTTTCCTGTTGGCATGTTAATGACTTTTTTATGATATTTAAAGCAGATAAATTATTTGTATAGTGATTTATTCTGTTTTGCAATTAATTGCAGTCATTGAAATATGTTTTATCTTACACTGGGGTTTTATTTTATATGGCGAGGCCGTTATATTTCCTTTTTTTTTTTTTTGGTATTTAAGAGCTTTATGTTTGCCCAAAAGATTTAAGTATGGCAGTTAATGACTGGATGCAAATTCAGTGTTCTGCTTTCAGACAGTTTATGACATTCAGTCAGTGTCTTTGCTGAGAAGAGGTTTACATTTAAAGCTTTTTAAAAATTTTTAATCTTCTGACATACTATTGCTAGGTTTTCAGAGAAATCCAATATTTTTGCCTCCACATTTTTTGTTCTTATTTGCTGTTTTTTTTTCATCTTCAAGGAATAACAAGAATGAAATGTGTATATAAAACCACGATACATCATAAAACACATCACATTTGCTTGAAGATACTGCTAGCATGAAAATATTAGTAGTTATAAATCCATCTCCAAGAGAAATGACTATATTTCTCTGCATTCAACCAGCTGTTCATTAAATGGAAAGATATTTTTTCTAAATTGTCTAAATGTTAAGGTCGTGTATCTCCTTGGAATGGCTCAGTCTTTGAAGGAGCATTCTTCCAATTGTTAAGCTAGCTCTCAGCATAAAGTCTTCTCTACTGTTTATGTGCATGCAGATGAAATTTGTATTCACTCAGAGAGCTAAACCAAGGCTTATATTCTTTTTCCCTGAAGATCTACTCTCCCACCTTTGAGATGCTTCTGCTTTTGAGGTGTGGAAGCACATGTGAATCACAGAAATCGAAAAAGCAGCCAAAACTGCAGATTTCTGGTATTTCTCTGCCCTTCATATTTTACAGTGCTCACTGGGCTCCCAAACTTGACAGAAGCTTGGTCATTTTTACTGTGAATACCTGAATCTAGGAAAGCTAGTAATCATGAAAAATAAGATATGCTACCCCTTGAATAACTGTTTACAGTGTATGGATGGGAATAGAGCATTACATTGTGGAGGAGTTTTACTAGAGTTCCCAGGGGAGGGAGTGACTCCCCTTGGAATTATATCAATACCATTGGCATTGCAATCCTGTTCAAAGGCTCCACTGGGCAAAGAGCTGGGCCTCTACCTACTGAAAGCATTTATGCTGATGCAGGTGACACAAATGCGAAAACACTCCTAGTTCTGGCTATCAGTGTCCTGTCTGTAATCAATCTAGTGTCTGAGTTTTAATTCCTTAAACAATGTGGGAGTTTTTGCGGTATTTTTATAATAAAGATTATTGAATGACAGTTTACTTCCAAAAGTAAGATCAGCATTTATTCAGTAATGCTCTTCTATTTAGTAGTTTTTAAACAAACACATAAATTAATAGATAAGCCTGTTAACAACTCTGAAATAAAATTAATTTGTTGATGTAAATTGTTACTCAGCAGGAAATTCATGTCTACAAAATAGCTGCAGTTTTAGTTGCTGACAGTCACAGTGCCTTAAATAAGTTATTTCTACAAGTTCCATGAAGCATCTTATAGATGCTTTTATTTAATGTCATTATTTTATATTATTCTGATGGTAACATTTGCTCTTCTTTCATAAAACAGCTTCTCCCAGACACTGGGCTCCTGGGAAAATTGGAAAGAAAAACTGAAAGAAGAAATCACTCTAAAGCACCCATTCATCAGCCCTGTATCATAGGGTTAAAATTCAGAGATGATAATAAACTTTGTTAAAAAATTCTTGTCTCCAAGCTTTGGCAGGCAGAAATAGTAATTTCTATATAATAGAGGAAGTTTAGCCATGTGACAGCAACTGATGTTTCAATGCTATAGCAAATGGATGATCTCTGAGTTATAGAAATTAAAGGTCAGTCATTCAAATACCAGTTATTTTATTTGACTCACATAATTAGTGGCCATTACTACCTTTTTCAACTGACTGGTAAATGTTTATTTACTTCTGCATCACGTCCCCAGAGCAGCCCAAAACAGTCTCAACACTGATGTGTCTAGCAGCAGAAAACACCCACACTGAACTCAGAGGTGTCATTGCAGCAAGGGCAGAGACACTTCTGGTGGGGTTAGACTGGGTGCCACTAGAAGGATGCTCAGCATGTGGTCCTTAGAGCATAACAGCTGCCTCTCCATGTACTTGTCATTTCTAGGCAGATCTGTCCAATTTATCCTGAACTCCCAGTGCCGCAGTGTGCTGCTGCCACTGCCTGAGCTGGTTTCCTCGGTTCTAGTACGTCTGTGCCTGTTGACATCATGACTCTTGTTTCCATGAACATCATGACTCTTGTTTCCATGAACATGCCCATGGAAACAGAGATGCACCAATCCTCCCTTTTTAAAATGCTTGTGCGAGATTTGCAAAACTTGTGCCGTGGAGACCACTGATGAAGGAAGTTTTCCGCCAATGGAAAGAGTAAACCATAGAAGCGTAAATGCAAGTGTGAGAACTGCTGCCTCACCTGTGCTCTTGGAGTGCAGTGGCTTCCCAGCCATCCATACTGGCTTGCTCAGTGATTTATCCACTGACCACGTGATTGTGTAGATCCTTGTTTGTGAAGACAGTCCAATAGTCTCAAATGAGACTGCTTGCATAGAGGGTGGGATTTTCCTGATACAGACAGCTAAACTTTAGGAACTGAACGGGATCCAAAGTCACATAACATAGATACAGTCATATGTCCAGTGGATGAAGTGGTGTGAACTCAACTGCTGCTCTTGGCTGGTAGGAACTTTCTATGAGGATGGAAGGGCAAGGCATAGAAATAACTTGGTCTCTACAAAAATGATTATTTATTATTCATTGTTTTTATTTTATTACCAGTAGAATGTACAGTGAAATAAACGACTCATAAAACTCATCTTCCCTTATCTCTGCAATACTTTCTTGGGCTCACTGGAGATATAATTTATGCTTTTTTCTCCATTTACTGCAATTGCCCTTTATCAGAATTCAGGCTATATTTGCTGGCTGATTCTGATAGCTGGAAGTAATGCAAAGAGGATGTTTTTAAAGTAGACTATTACAGGGAAAAGAAAGATTTTCTATCATCATGATGCTGTTTGCAAAGGGGATCTAAATTTTGTTTCAAACAATACTCCAACTGCTTAATCCTCTCACCTCTATGAATATTTATGAATACAAGAATCCGAATTACCTTTCCTGTCACCCCAAAACCAAACATATTGATAAGGCAATATGAAATAAAAAAACAGTTTTGACTTGAGAATTTCTCACCTTGGTAGAGAAGCAGATATGAAAACAGCTTAAATAATAAGCTGAACAAACTCAATAAGCTTCAATGTGAGGGTCATATCTGTGCCTGGTGCTAGAGGGATAGTATTTGAGGGTGACAGATGAACATTCTGTTTCCTTCTGGTTTTAAAAATCTATGAAATCAGATCTCTCAACTCTGGAAAAGTGCAGCCCTTTACTCTGAGGCAGCCAGAGCTACAGAAAAGCATGTGAGACCAAGTCCTTTCAGGGCACCTTGAAGGGCCTCGAGGGAACTGTGGTTAACACCATGGTGGCTCAGTCAATGCTAACATGATACTTGAAGAGTTCAAAGCGGCCTTTGAAGGCTGCACAGTGAGAAGCAGTCCTGAGTATTTTGTGAAAATTTCCTTCCCCAGCTGCTGCTGGCAGGAGTCCTATGGGTTGGGAACTGGTCTGGCTATGAAGCTTCAAGATGAGCAGCTGCCTGTGAGCGTGTTTGCATTTATTTGCATCTGAATTTGTTGCTTTGAAAAATATGGAGGTGCATCCAAAACTCAGCCTCCAAGCCCAGGATGAAGAAGGAAGTCAGCATGGTGCAGGAGGATATCACCAGCCACATGCTGGGGAGGAGAGGCTGTGTGGCTCCTGTCCCAGGCTCTGCACTGAGAGCAAGAACCTCTGGACAGAAACAGTGCTGGCCCTCTCCTTCCTCCTGGCAGGGCACCAATTTGCAGACTTTATCCCCAAGCAACAGGAGATGAGCTGAGCCAGATGAAATTTGGCCAGTTCAGGTGATAAAGCACTCTGCTGCTGCAGAGCTCATTATGAACCTCACAGCCCTTTCTGGACCTAGGAGATAAACAAGGGAATTCATTAAATGCATTGGCTTATTAAGAGTGACTGACTTACCTTCAAGATTTAGTCTACTTCATTTGTTGCTCATCATAGGTAATTGTAGATGATTAGGGATATGAGGGATATCAATTTTCCAGATATTGGATAAACACCACTGTACTTGATTCTTGTCCTAATTATTTAGATTTGTAAGTTCTGATTTACAGTGACATACAATATTTTAACTTTTTTTTTTTTCATGTCTGGATTTTCAAAGACACAGCAAAGTGATTTTATTTCCAAGAAAAATTCCAACACAGCAAATTTCAAATCTTAGTTCACTTCCAGTAGCAGAAATGTCTCTGGGGTTTGAGGTACAAATACAAGAGTCAATAAATAGTTGTAGCAGCAACTAACCCAAAACCCCAAAAGGAGGAAAAAAAAATTTCTCAGAGCTGTGAATGGGTGCTGGGTCAGCCTTCAAGTATTTACATCATCTGAGCAGGACCAAAAATATGAAAAAAGTTAATGATGATCATGTTAAAGCTATGAAAATGGAGAGCAACATGAAAGTGAAGAGAAATAGTTAAAAGGACTGGGAAAAATAATTAAATGCTTAAAAGGCAGCATGTTTAAACAAC
Organism: Mystacornis crossleyi; assembly: GCA_013400655.1. Classification (NCBI taxonomy): domain Eukaryota; kingdom Metazoa; phylum Chordata; class Aves; order Passeriformes; family Timaliidae; genus Mystacornis; species Mystacornis crossleyi. The sequence goes on from VYZQ01018465.1 coordinate 46,651, forward strand.
AGAATAGAAAAGGCTATTAGAAGTAAAATACTCATCCATTTGAATGTGGAAATCCTGTCCAAACGAGGAAAATAAAAGACAAGTTAAACTCATCCTGTTGAACATGGAACTCTAATGAGGCAAGCCAAAAAAAGATTTTGAAGAGCAACTTCCTACAGGCATAAAAGTGACTAATAAGAACTTTCTCAGAAACAGGAAGCCTTTTGGAAAGTCAGTGGGCTGAGAGATGATTAAGGTGCAAATAAGGATACTCCAGGAAGCAGCGCTATGGTGAGAAAGCTAAATGAATTATTTGCATCAATGTTCTCTTCAGAAGGGGTCATGAAGGTTTCCACACCTGAGCCATTCTTTACAGGTTCAAGCATGAAGAGCACTCAGAAATCGAACTGTCAACAGAGAAGATTTTCAGAGCAATTCAATAAAATGAACAGTAGAAAATCTCAAGGACCAGGTAGCATTAAACCAAGCATTCTAAAGAGGCTAAAATATGAGACTGCTAAACTACTAATTTCTGAAATCATTCTTGAAAGCAGAGAAATAGAAAGTTGCAAATGTGATGCTATTAAAAAAAGAGTTTAGGAGCAGAACAGAAAAACTACTGACCAGTAAAATTGATTTCTGTACCAGACAAATTGGTAGAGATCATAGAAAATAGAATTGGTAAATACATTATTTTGTAGAGTGCAAACATGCCTCACAAATCCATTATCATCCTTTGAAGGAGTTGATGAGAATCAGACTAAGGGCATGCTGCCTGATATACAGTGGACCTGGGTTTTCACAAAGCGACTGACATCACCAAAAGGCCTTCAAGAAATTAAACGGTCATGGGATAAAAAGGAGGTCCCCTCACATAGTTTAATACATGACTAAAAGAAAAGAAACAAAGATTAAGGATAAACTGCCATCCTTACAAAATGGAGAAATGGGGCCCGATTGAATCCCACATGGCCCCTGCTGGGACCCATGCTGTTCTGAAATAGATTTGATACAGGAATGGGGATGAAGCCAGGCTATGCTCCAACTTTCTAGCTTTCAAGTATTTTCTTTGATCAGGAATACAATTTAACTTGAGTACAGACTGAACAGGTTGGTTCATAGGCCTTTTAGAAACTGCACTAATGGCAGGCATCAGGGAATATGTTGTGTGTGCCTCAGACTTGACAGAGATAGCTGACATTCCTCCTGTGTATGACAAGCAAATTAAATGCTTAATATTGAGCCACCACCAGCAAAGATACTTGTTGACTCAGAATGGGAGAAAAGAAATGATTTGCCAATACGTAGACCGAGATGTCAGAATTATGATACTACAACAAGACAACTTTTTGTAATTGAAACGTCAGATTTTCACAAACTGTTACACTTAAGCAGTTTTATTACTCTCTTGTATGAATCAAAGCCCTCTGTATGTTAAATTTGACTGTCTGAGAAATCTAGGTAATTTTTTATTGCAGTTATGGAAATAATTGATTGTCAAAAGCTAAGCGGTCATAGGTAAAAATTATTTTCTCTGCTTTAATTAGTGAGCCTTTTCAGACACTCTGAATCCTAAATCTGATGTATGCTGACCTCACCGCAACATTAATCAATGAGAACCTTAGGGCAAAGACAACCTTTGTATTGGCAGGTACACATCTATGCTCTTTCTTTGATATTAAATAACTGTAACATTTCTCCTTTAGAGATGTTATGGTCCCATTAAATGAGATGCTGTTTCAAAACTTATCTTTCAAATAAACTGCAACTATAACTGTTGCATACAGTGATCATAAGTCTGAACTACGAATCTACTCACAAAGTGCAGTGATGATGCTTAGGGTTATATTTCTAAGTCTTTTGCTTGCATAACGGCTGTTTTGGGGCATGGTAGTTAGTGGGGTTGTGTAATTTTTACTTCCAAGTAATATAACAGCCTAACAGCAAGTCTCTTGTGTAAGAAATACCGATATCTCACTTTCAGGGAAGCCATGAGCAAAGAACAGGTAAATAAACCTTTGTATGGTTTGGTATAGGTTGCATACATATACACTACCATATCTTCATATATACTGCACATCCCGGGCAGCGGGGCAGGGTGTAGGGTATATGGCAGGTACATGGCAGCTACACTGCATATGTGCCTCCATAATTGGACAGCTTATGTTGACAGGCACAT
>VYZQ01018466.1:16986-27217 GCA_013400655.1 Mystacornis crossleyi
CACTCCCCGCGAGAAAGCTGGAACAAAAGGGAACTTCCAGCGCTTGTGCTGCCTTTAAATATACAAAATCACGAGAAGTGATTGGTCTAAAAGACTGTCCATCAACCATGTTCCAACCCACTACACTCTTGGTTAAAATTAGTTTTAAATAAGATAAAATTCATAAGAAGTTAGAGGTTGCTTCAAACTTTATACTCCTCTGCTGTGAGATACTCCAAAATGAAGTCACAAAACTAGTTCAAACATGGGGCGAATAAGAAAGTTTGAAGTATGCCAATACCTTTTTACGTCAAAACGTGCAAACTTGTGCCTCATTTGGAAGACATACAAATGCTCCCAGAACTACTTCACTGCTAAGACCACCGCTCCCTATCCACTCCCCTGCAACCATGCAAGAATATCAGGAGGTTCAAACTTATATTGAAATTAGGTGGCAAAAGTGTTTTTTTGGTGGATGGGGGGAAGGGAGGGAGGGGCCAGAGGGAGGCTACAGTGGGAGCTTCTGGGAGAAGTTCTAGAAGCTTCCCCCTTGTTCAGCAGGGCCAACCGACTCCAGAACAGACCCAGTGATGGCCATCAGCTTGCCCATGTTGGCAGCACTTTTGGAATAACTTAGTTTAAAAGGGGAAAAACTGTACTATGCAGAAGCAGTTGCAGTCAAGAGAGGAGTGAGACAACTCAGACTCTCTCAGGAGTCACCTAAAGGTCAGTGGAAAAGAAGTGGAAGGAGGTGCTCCATGCGCTGGAACAGAGATTCTTCTGCAATCCGTGGCTAAGACCATGGTGAAGCAGCTGACCCCCTGCAGCCCATGGAGGTCCATGGTGGAGCAGGTAGATGCCCAAAAAAAGCTGTGACCCTGTGAAAAGACAAAGCTGGAGCAGGTTCCTGTTAGGACCTGTGTGCCCATGGAGAGAGGAACCCATGATGAAGCAGGTTTGCTGTCAGGAATTGTGACCCTGAGGGGTATCCACACTGAAGCAGTCGCTTCCCGAAGGACTGTCTCCCATGGGATGGACTGCACCCTAGAGCAGGCTGAGTGTGAGGAACATCCTCCCTGAGGAGGAAGAAGTGGCAGAAACACTGTGTTTCTCAGAAACAACTGAGCACACCAGAAAACTGCATAAGAATGTATTCTCGTTGAACTTAGAAAGTCCTGGAATTTATCATGTAGCTGGAATTACAACCCAGCAGTGTCCTTTGTAGGTAGCCACTGAGTAGGAATCTGTATGTTTTAGCTCGCTAAACAGCCAGAGTCATGAATCTGGAAACTGAGTCTGGGTTTGAATAACTGAAGCCAGCTAAGAAGGAAAGAACCTCAGAGCAGCAAGAGGGGGAGGCAAGGATGGAGCTTGTTTCTTAGCCCACCTAAGCAGCCAATTCACAAACAAGAATTGCTTTGCTTTTTTCAGAATTTCACTGAAATATTTATTTTTCATCAATTTCTGAAATTCTTATTGTCACTTCTGCCTGAAAATAAGCAAAACCCCCCCATCTTTTAAAACTACCAACACCTTATTTGAAAAGACTTTTACCAGAATTCTCTGGGATTATAAAATTTATAGATAAATTTCTATACAACTGGTATTCTAGACTTAACCTTTTCTAAAGTAAATGGCATTACATGATTTGAAGGCTTTTGATACAGAGAAATGCATTCAAGAGGTAGTTCTGTAACTCATACAAACTTTCTTGTTCTTGCACAATAACATAAGCTGCTACAGAAGGCTGCGACCACAGGTCACACAGTAAAAGCATTTGTAATCTCTGCAGTGAAGTGTGTCCTATGTAATAATGTCTGTAATTTCCAAAATATTTTATAGATTCAAAACACTGTGTGAACAGTAACTAATTGGTAACAAATTTTGAGCAGTTCATTTGTTGCATCTACACAAGCTTAGAAAAATTTGAAATTTGTTTTGTTAATGCTGCTGAACAGTTATAAAGCATATGAAAATATTTAGCACAGGTAAATAATTCCAGTACTGTGAATAAAGCTGGTTACAGAAAAATGGAAAAAAAAAAAAAACAACAAAAAAAAAAAAAAAACCAAAAAAACCAAAAAAAACCCAAAAAAACAAAAAAAAAAAAAAAAAAAAAAAAAAAAAAAACACACCCCAAAAAAAAAAAAAAAACAACAAACCCCCAAACCAAAACCCTAAAATATCCCAAAATATGTAGACCTTAGAATTTTACTCCCTCAAGGCTTTTTGCAGGAAGGAAGTTTTAAACTCAGAGTTGAGCAACTAATACCCAGTACTTAAATAACTGAGCAAACTGAGCAGCTTAAGAGCTACAGTGAGAGAAGATTAAGCCCTTACTCTAGTTCAAAATAAGCAGAAAGCTGAATGCCAGTCTCTGAAATGAAAAGGTGAGCTTCTCTGTAAGATACTTGCTGCTCTAGCATGTGAGCACTCTTATTTTCTATAAAGTAAAATTATTCAGGCAGTATCTTTATTATACTGTAGAACAGGAATACTGTTGAGATACTGAGAAGCTATGCAGAGAAAGAAAATGGTCAGCCCAATGCAATTTGAAATTAGTGAATGGATTGCTGAACAGTTTAACATTCTACTTACAGTTGTTTAAGATACTTGTGTTTCTTTAGCACTCATCTACATAACTACAAAAATAAAATAATTAAAAAGTTACATCACATAATACTTAATATAAAGGGTACCAAAGTGCATTCCAAATTCATATGCAAGCCCTTACTGCATCTTATAGAGATCATTTCACACATCCTTGAAATGAAGACACTTTAGATAAAACTCGGCCCCTGTTTAACAATACATAGCAAACCTCACATAATGTTTTACTAGAAGAAAAAGAAATGGGGCGTCCAAATAAAATGCAGGGGGATTTACTGGCACAGTGTAATTACTTGTGTTGGAATTTGTCCAGGACACTGCGGTTAAAGCTCCTACTGTTATGGAAAATCTCATCAGCTATTTAATGGTTTCAAATGGTAGAGGCTGGGGCATGATTTGATGTCTGATATAAAGTAGGTGATGAGAATCTTTGAAAGGTATTTGTGTTTGAGTCGGCTTTCACTGTAGTTTGAGGGTAGCATAGCATTTACTGTTCTGTGCAGTTACCAATGGTCTATACTAGCAAGAAAAAAAAAAAAGTCAAGTCTGCAGAAAGTGTTGTGATCCACTAAAGGCTGTAAGTGTTTTTCTTGGTATTAGGTATACATAATATTGAAAGTATAGGGCATAAAAGGTCATGACTCAAAGAACCACTGTCATTATAAGAAGCAAAATCACTAGGGAGACCAGGAAGAAAGCAAACCCTTCAGGCTGTCTTTCAAATATAGTCACAGTCCTGTATAATTCTGATCTGAAATGATAGCTCTGTAAATAGGATCTGTCTTCTTAAGATACAATCCTAAAATCTTATTAGAGAAGAACAACATTATATACCGGAAAGAAGAGCTGGCAAGAAATATAGGAAAAATTTTAATCTGCAGTGAGAACCTTTCCTCTATCTATGAGTGAACTCACAAATACTTAGGTCCTGGGAGAAAAAAAAAAACACCCAAACCTCTCTCTGAGTTGCTGTTTTAGTGGTGTGTATAATTGGAAAACAGAAATTATTTGGGAAAAGTTAATCTATTGTAAGTATTGAAAATGAATTGTACGTTAATATTGTTTCATGGAATATAATTTATCTTATGAAAAGGCAAATTCCACTAAATAAAGGACCTGACAGTACAAAAGATCATATGCAAATAAACAGGTATGTTTTAGCAGGTATTGAGCAGAAATAGCTCTAAAATTTCCATGTGTATATGTGTGCATGCACAGCTTTTTATGGGATTCAAAAGATTATGAATGTCACAACACATTTTAACTCTCTATTATTGTTAGACTGATATTTTAACTTTGAAAATCAATTCTTTTTAAATGCTTCATAAAAATCTTTCAGTGATCTTAAAAAGTATTTTTTAAAAGTTACTTTGTCCTCTTCTTTACAGTCAATGCCGTTATAAACACCTGTAAGACAGAATATGAAAAAAAACCCTGGCATGTAGATTTTATTTTAAATTATTCTTATGTAGCTCATCACTGCCTCTCAGTTTTTTTCAAGGCAGTTAATGTAATGGTGTTCTGACTTCCACTATTTTTTAAGTAAAAAATAGAAACCCCGTCCTTATTTTACATCAAAGATAAATTGCTGGAACTGTCTGATCTTTTCTAGTAACCAATGAAATAGACAGATAACTAGTTTATGAGAGATTAAATGTTCCAAAAATTTGGATGTCATGATCTCTGCATTCCAAAAAATAAATACCCTGGAAATTAAAGTGTGTCCTTGATAATCGGCCTTAAATCTCATTGAACGGTAATGATATCTATACTGCTAAGAAATGTTTCTTTTTCAAATTTAAACTGTACAAAAATGCCTTTAAAATACACTTAATATATGGCATGAACTCACTTTTGAAAATGGCAAATATATTCCATATTCACTCTCATTCTTCTCAAAGTTTTACCTTGTTCTTTGGAATAGGATGAACAAGAATAGCTTTAGCACTTGAGCTATTGGAAGCCTGAGTTTTAAATATTATATGTAGCTTTAAGGCCTGAGGCTCTTTTCCTTATTTGGTTACTGATGGGAAAAACAAGGTACAGAACTCAAAAGTCTTTGTTTCAATATCATGTTATTGTTTTCCTTCATATTTTCTTTTATGACATTAGAATCAATAATACACCCTTGTTGTTCATCTCTGACAAGCATTTCTTTTTATCGAAGTCATTTACTTTGATCAAATAACTTAGGATTTCACACTGGCTCTCAAACTATTATTACTAGTGGTTCTGAATATAAAAGACTACTTGCAGCTTCCTGATTAAAACAGGTTTTAAGTCAAATCCCTGCAGTTAAGCACAAGATTTTTTAATCCACCTTGAATAAAAACAATTCTATAGAAATAGATGCTTCATTTTTCATTAGAAGTCAGATGAGTTGTTTGTAACTTGATCTAAAGAATGAAAGGTTAATAGTTGCTATCAAAACCTCTGGAAAAAAATCTTACTATATTCACAGTGGTATGTTGGAAGAAAGTGCAGTGATTTAAAAAACTGGTAAGTCAAATGCTACAGGCTTTGTTCACTGCAGGTTTATGAAAATTGAGAGAAAGATTCAGTCTTTGGCTTAATTTTTTTTTTTCCTGAGAAAAAAATCATAAAGCGTTACTATAACAAATAGCTTTATTTTACAGAGTTAATAACGTTCTTCCTCGGGACCTCTCTATGTACAGTTTGCGACTTATGTGAAATACTGAGGACTCGTGTTGCAGTGCATGTAGCAGTGGCAGCAGCACCCACACCAACAAATTCCTGGTGGATGGGCAGTCAGAGCACTGGAATCTAACATCTGGTCACTGCGAGTTCCCGTGCTTTCCCGGGAACTGCTTTTTGCTATTATAGGTTCAAGGTTCCCCCCACCCCGCCCCAAAATGGTACCTTGGTTTTTGACTCNATGTATAGGCATATTCCTTATGGAATATGTATGATCTCTGGAAAGGTCTGTTCCCCTCGGTACTCCATCTGTTCATTCAAATAGACCCCCCCTCCCCGAGTTTGTCCCATTGGATGTCCTCCCCTGTCACTTCACAATTTACGGAACTCTATTGGTTGTAATCCTTTATCCCGCCTCCCATACAAAAAGGGGGTTACATCCGTGCCAGCGCGTCTTTGTCTGCTATGTTCTATTAAAGTTAAGAAATTGCAGAGGACCCCTCTTCTTCCTTGCCTTTACCAGCGCTACTTTTCCATCGGTCTGCAATCTGTTCCCTGCAAGAAAGCCAGCACCCGTTCTGTTACTTTTGTAGCAGACTTGCGTCAGCCACGGCTGTAACAAGGGTCCGCCTCGGGACACCTCCGACAGTCAGACGCTGTGCAGACACCGGGCACTCTGCATCCAGCGTCAGACTCATAACTTCTTTCAGAGTCTAACTAGAAATTCCACTTCTAGTTCTGCATTTCCCACTTTAAATTGAAATCCCACCACTCTATAATGCAGGAATTAGTTTAGCAAAGTTCTTGATCTTTAATAGTTCATTATTCCAGGTGAAGTCCTTTTGTAGAAAAAAGACTGGCGCTTTTTATTTTTTTTTTTTCTTCCGCTGCCTCCCCAAGTCTGGATGATAAAAAGTGCCATTTTTCTCTGTTTCCTAACATTTTTGCTTACTATGTTTGTCCTAAATTGATGAAATCTCTTTTCAGATTGTGTTATGCTCAGCCCCTCAATACCTTTGGTGAGGTGATGGGCAGCACATGAAGTTGGAGTCTGGACCTAGTTTTATCCTTCTTCTGTTAAATCCTTCCTACTTATTTTCCTCCTGTGGTGAGTTGATCCTGGCTAGACAGTGGGTGCCCACCAAACCTGCTCTATCACTCCCCTCCTCAGCTGGAAAGGGAAGGAAAAATTCTAAAAGAAATCATGGGTTGAGATAAGGACACAGAAAGATCACTTGCAATTTACTCTCATGGGCAAAATAGGCTTGATTCGGGGAAAAATTAATTTAATTTGTTACAAATCAAATCAGAGTAAGATAATGAGAAATAAATCTTAAAACCCTTTCTCCCACCCCTCCTTTTTTCTGGGTTCACCTTCACTCCCAAATTCTCTACCCCTCCCCCTACAGAAATACAGAGGGCTGGGGGATGGAGGTTATGGTCAGTTAATCACAGGTTATCTCTGACGTTCCTCACACTCATCCCCTTCACACTTTGGCATGGAGTCTTCTGTGGGCTGCAGGTGGATCTCAGCTCCACTGTGGCTGCAGGGGCACAGTCTGCATCACCACAGGCTGCTGAGTAACCTCTGCTCCAGTGTCTGGAGCACATATTGCTCTTTCTTCCTCATTGGCCTCAGTGTCTGCAGAGCCCTTGACTTCACAGATTTGCTTTCCTCTCTCTCACTGCTATTGTTTGTGCCACAGGGGTCTTTTTCGCCATCTTAAATACATTAACCCAGAGGTACTACTATTGTCTCCTACGGGCTTGACCTTGGGGCAAGCAGTGACCCAGCAGTGGGTTCACCTTGCAGCTGGCTGCCATTGGCTCTGCTGGACAGGGGGGAAGCTTCTAGCAGCCTCTCGCAGAAGCCACTCCTGTGGCCTCCCCTCACTACCAAAACTTTGCCTCTCAAAACCAATACACCTCTACAGTTCCTTGCTTTCTATGGCTTCTCTGTACTGATATAGATTACTTTATGTGCTATAGTCTCCTCAGGGGTGTCCCTGCCCTGGCATGGGTCATCCATGACTCCAGTCCTCTTAGAAGAATTTGTCCTCATGGCATGGAACTTCTTCCAAGACTGTGCATCCAGCTGTGAGCCCAACAGTGTCCTTTCCACCATTTCTCTCTGCTTCCTCCTTAATTTTCTCCAAAAAGCTGTGTCTTCACAGTTCTCCTCTGGTGTTCTCTTTTGTGCTTCTGCCCATGTTCCCTCTCACATTTTTCCTTGTTGTGTCTCCTCACTTCCTTCAGTATGTTTCTCCTTTCATGTGTTCCCACATATCTCCTCACATGAGTCCACATCTCCTACTCCTCACAGCTTCCACCCTCTTACTTATACCTGAGAAGTGTAGCTGTGTGTTCCCCTCACCAGCGGCAGCTGTGGGACACAGTGGGGTGTTTTCAACCACTGCAGAGCCAAGAGCTCATGTTCTCCTCCTACACAGGTGTTAGTTTGAGAGGCAAGAGCAGAGAGACATCATGGTCTCACTTCTGAGGAGCATTAACAGACAGAAAGGTGACAGGAAGGAGCACTGCTTCTGTCCATTCAAAACTCAGGAAGCGTAGGAATACAGAGATGTAAAATGTTGAGACCCAAATTCAGCAATGTGTGAGAGCAGGACAGCTTGAGATTTCCCAGACCTGCATGACATCTTCCAATTATTATTGCTTATGAGAAAAAACAGATACATATAAACAGATAGTACTTGATTTGATTTTATGAAAGGAAGAGTATGAAAATAGATGCCATTAAGGTCATAAATCACATTATGTAGCAGATACACATAAAGAAGTTATACACACTGTGTAATGAAAACCATTTGTTAAAGCATGAAACGCTTATATTTTACAGAGAAACTGCAACACATAATTTAAAATGCATGCTAAAATACATCTCTTTATAATATAACAGATCCACCATGTGGACAATTTTCAGGTAAAATATTTTCTTAGACTCAAATTATGTTATATTTATAATTAAGAGAAATATATCATTTCCTATATTTTTCATATAAAACCTGGCAATATTAGAAATTAGGAAATTCATTCAATTTCATTGCTTAGGCTTAGCCTTCTTGCATATTTCATAAATTCAGTCATGGGTCACCAGTTCCTGTTTTTTTATGGCCATTAGAGCTGTTTGATCCTGACTGTAAACAATAGCACACAGTTACTTCTGCTGCATCTCATCTACAAGACGGGCTACAGTTTCTGCTGGAAGATAGTTTGCATTTTGGAAGAAAACAGTTTAATAGTTATGTGGAAAATATAAATTGGTAAGGAAGATGCATTAACTGAAATACTGTGGAGTAACATCCCTGTTGTTATTTGACTTCTGCAGTGAAAAAAAAAATTAGACTTTTTAGATTTCTTATGTTTAATACATGCAAATGTGCCTTTGAAATGGAGGGTTTACATATGTTATTTCCTCAACTGGGTCTCCACACCGTCTGGGAAAGCGTTATTTGGCCTGAAGCAAAGCTGTGACAGAGATTTTGTTAACAAAGAAATGGATAGTCATGGCCAAGAGCTCAATCTCGTGCCCCCGTTTATTAACTCGTATTGATGTAGCAATACACTTTATGGCCAAAAACCCTGTTATGATAATCACTCTGTCATTTTGCCTAATGCTGGCCTTTAGGCAACAAGCAATTAATTTTTTATTCATTATTTTTGTTACTAATCTATTACATATTTCTTACAAAACCAGTGAGACCTGCAAAAAATTGTCAAGTCTTGATTCAGGTTTTTTCCAGTACTGACAGTACCATAAAGCCTCGACTGTTGAGTTCTTTATTCATAGAATCATAGAATCATAGAATCATGGAATCTTGGATTCAGGGAATCATAGATTGGCTTGGGTTGGAATGAACATTAAAGACCCAGTTGCAGGACCTTGCACTTGGTCATGTTAAACCACATGAGATTCCCATGGGCCACTTCTTGAGCTTGTACAGGTCCTCCTGGATGGCATCCTGTTCTTCAGGTGTGTCAATCACTCAGTTCATTGTCATCTACAAATCTGCTGAGTGTGCACTCGATCCCTTTGTCCATGCCATTAATGAAAATATTAAATTACACTGGTCCCAATACAAACCCCTGAGGGAGACCAGTTGTCACTGATCTTCAAGGGGATTCTGAGCTGATGACCATTACCTTCTGGATGTGACCATTCAATCATTTTCTTATCCATGTAACACTACATCCAATGAATCCATCTCTCCAATTCACAAACAAGGACTTGCCCTTGGTTAAGTTGGGATGATTGTCTTGAATCCCCTCCTTGTTCTCCATGTGCCTTAGCACAGATCCAGGAGGATCTGCTCCATGATCTTCCATGCACAGAGGTAAGGCTGACAGGTTGGTAGTTCCCAGGGTCTTCCTTTCTACCATTTTCAAAGATGGGTACAATGTTTCCTTTTTTCCAGAAACTGTGCCTTCACCTGACTGCCATGACTTTTCAAATATCATGAAAAGTGGCTTGGCAACTACATCGGCCAGTTCCCACAGGACTCTGGGATGTCTCTCATCAGGTCCCATAGAGCTATGTACTTTCAGGCTCTCAGGTGATCATGAACCTGATCTTTATTTACAAGGGAAGCCCTTTGGTCCCTCAATGTCCATCCATTTGAGAGCTGAGGTAGGAGAATTTTCCACTGAAGACTGAGCCCAAAAAGTTGTTGAGTACCTCAGCCTCCTCCTCATCCATTGTTATCAGTTTTCCAGCATTGCTTCAGCAGGGGTACACCTGCTTTGATCTTTCTTTTCTGGTTAACATACCTGTAGAAGCTCGTTATTTGCGTCCCTTGTCAGGTTTAGTTCCAGCTTCTCACCCCCTCTTTACACAACTGAACTTCAACTCTATACTCTTCCCAGGTTACTTGTTCTTGCTTCTACTGCCTGTGCATTTGCTCCTGGGGATTGCTAGCTTTTTCACTCTTAGAAGACTTCCTTAAAGATCTGTCAGCTCTATTCCGCTCCC
>VYZQ01018468.1:0-30658 GCA_013400655.1 Mystacornis crossleyi
TGGAAGTCTGCACTGGGCAGTTTCCCCTCAGAGGGTTTCTGTGTAACGAGGAAAGTGAGTATTTCAATTTTTTTTTAAATGAAGACTGAGATTTTGATGCAGCAGTGTCATTTCGGGGGCTCAGGTTGAAAAAGAAATACTGAACATTGTGAGACTTGTGATCAAATTGTGAAACTGTGAAACCTAATTTACCCAAATGAAATGGGGGACACAAAATTAATTCAGATAAATGAGNATTACCCCTCTAGTAATATTTGGAAAAACAGGGGCATTTTAGAAGTAAAAAAACCAGGGCAAACTCGCTTGCTGTGCCGTGATCACTCTGACCAGCAAGAGCCCACTGTTAGATTCTGCAATGCATTTTGCTAGGCGAAGCATGCAGATTTCGATCCCGTGACACTTTCAGAAATAAGCAACATGTTTTGTTGATGTTCATTTCTGTTTGACTGCTGGACTTGATAAATGACATGGCAGCGGAGAAGAATAAAATTTGCTGTGTTAAATCCTTGAAAATTATACACCAGGAAAGGTGGGCAGCCTCTGTAGTTCAGCTGGGCACCAGAAGCCAAAGATCAGAACTGGAAATAATAGCTGACGAGGAATACCCGCAGAGCAGCAAGGAAACTGAGGTGGGGCAACTGAACTGAAAGCCAGATTTGCAAGCCATCTATCCACCCCCTTCTCTTTTCAACAGTTTATCTATGTGACTGACACACCCTTTCCCTCCCCTCTCCCCAAAAAGATTAAAAGACAGCAAGCTGGCTATGAAGAGAAATAAAAACAATTGAAAGGGAGCTATTAGCTGATATACCAAAATACCAGCACTTCTCAGAAAATAGACAACTCTGAAGGTCTCAGTAAAAAGTGCCAATAGCAAGGAAAGTCCAAATTAAAGTTGTTGCTTTGCCCTTAATGCACTCTGTCAGTAAGGTATTTCCTCATGTATAGTACATTATCACTGAATGACATATTCTGTGCCCTCTGTGCCTGAACCACAACTCCGTCACATCATGGTAAGTCAAATATACCTGCCAAACAACAGGTATGACCATTAAATCCCACGAAAGAACTGCAACGTTGCATGGCCACGGTTTGAGTGATATCTCTACCCAGCAGTGCAAAACAAATCAATGTTGGAAGAGAAGAGTTTGCCTACAATCCCGAACACGTGTTTGCCTTTGCGTTAGAGAGTCGGCAGACAGCTAGCTAACACTGCTAGTAACACTGCAATGGTTTCAAGCACGGGGGAAATATATGAGGCAACTCCTACAGGGTTCGTGCAACGAGGAACAAATGTCCCTCCCTAGGTCATTCTACCTCTGATAATAAGAAGAGTGCACATGGAGGGTTCACTGATTTCAGCCAGGTGNGCAAGTCAATGAAAAGAGAAATAAAAACAATTGAAAGGGAGCTATAGCAAACAGAAAATTAGCTGATATACCAAAATACCAGCACTTCTCAGAAAATAAACCACTCTAAAGGTCTCAGTAAAAAGTGCCAATAGCAAGGAAAGTCCAAATTAAAGTTGTTGCTTTGCCCTTAATTCACTCTGTCAGTAAGGTATTTCCTCATGTATAGTACATTATCACTGAATGACATATTCTGTGCCCTCTGTGCCTGAACCACAACTCCGTCACATCATGGTAAGTCAAATATACCTGCCAAACAACAGGTATGACCATTAAATCCCACGAAAGAACTGCAACGTTGCATGGCCACGGTTTGAGTGATATCTCTACCCAGCAGTGCAAAACAAATCAATGTTGGAAGAGAAGAGTTTGCCTACAATCCCGAACACGTGTTTGCCTTTGCGTTAGAGAGTCGGCAGACAGCTAGCTAACACTGCTAGTAACACTGCAATGGTTTCAAGCACGGGGGAAATATATGAGGCAACTCCTACAGGGTTCGTGCAACGAGGAACAAATGTCCCTCCCTAGGTCATTCTACCTCTGATAATAAGAAGAGTGCACATGGAGGGTTCACTGATTTCAGCCAGGTGAACACCAGTGAAGCACATTCTGTGTTGAATAAGCTGCATGTTTTGCAGGGTATTTTTTAGGATGCCACATGAATGATACGTGCAAAACCAGCTTGATTTCTCAAACCTAGTGACTGCCATTGGAAGCTGGGTGTCCATCTGCATTTACACACGTTTCAAAAGGTTAATCCACCTCTCTTCAGCGGCAATGCAGAAGCAACGCCCTTTTTGCCCCTCTGCTCCCTGCCCACGCGTGTCATTCCCCCAAGTCCCCTCGCTGCTTTCACCCAAATATAAAGGAAGATCTGCTTCATTACATTTGCTTGCATTAATTGATGTTTAAAAAAGTCTGTTAAAAATAAAGCCCAGCAGTGACATTTTTCTTTGCTAAAGCACGATAGCAGCACATTACAAACATTACAAAAAGGTCCCCTGGTAGGACTGTGAAGTTCCACTCTGGCAGTAAAATGCATCTACTGTATGTTCCCTGATTTTTTTTTTATTTAATTTTATTTATTTATTTTTTAATGCATGATAGGTCACAAATGCAGATAAAACTTCCTGTCTCAGCAGCAGGACTACAATACTGAATGAGAGAACTGGATGGACACAGTGTATTTTTAGCATTTGTTTTACCCCGGTCAAATAAGTGATCCTGTTTACTGGTGGCAATGACGCTCACAGCTATTCAATCCCAGCTTGACATTTTCCCTACGGCTGCACCTCTCTTGCTTTTGCATGAGTTGGGTGGTTCTGAAGGATGCAACACTTTGTGCCCAGAGGTCCTTTTGACATTTTAGAACAATGCATTCATCAGGCTGCTGGTCTCCTGAGGTACAACCGGAGCAGCAGAAAAACTAAGGAACCACAGAACCCAGCCCACTCACCCATTCTCCAAGAAATCTTTCCCTATGCCAGCTGACATTCTGGTTTCTGGGAAAACAGTCTCAAGCCAAGTTAAAGACTGCACTGCCTTCAGGGAAGGTGCATACAGATACTAAATTAGGCCTGGCAGGGTTGCAAAAGTGGGAGAAATAGAAACAAAGGGGTCAATTGTTTTCATGTCTCTGGTGTTGCCTACCAGGATAAATACAGCCTCTTTTCTCTTGGCTCTCTCTGTACTCAGGGCTTTGTAAAATGGACTGAGCATCTGCAGAATCAGGCTCCTAATCCTGCTGCTTGCACAAGCTTTACCAAATCCCTAACGTCCAGTCACTTGAATCTTCTCAAAAATGTATTTTTCTAGACCATCTGAAGATGTCTTAGAGCAAAGGAGATGTGGGCAAGTAAGTGGTTCTTTGGCTGTAACCTGTCTGAGTTTGAAGAAATGAGAAGAACAGCAGAATATNGCCCAACAGTGACATTTTTCTTTGCTAAAGCACGATAGCAGCACATTACAAACATTACAAAAAGGTCCCCTGGTAGGACTGTGAAGTTCCACTCTGGCAGTAAAATGCATCTACTGTATGTTCCCTGATTTTTTTTTTATTTAATTTTATTTATTTATTTTTTAATGCATGATAGGTCACAAATGCAGATAAAACTTCCTGTCTCAGCAGCAGGACTACAATACTGAATGAGAGAACTGGATGGACACAGTGTATTTTTAGCATTTGTTTTACCCCGGTCAAATAAGTGATCCTGTTTACTGGTGGCAATGACGCTCACAGCTATTCAATCCCAGCTTGACATTTTCCCTACGGCTGCACCTCTCTTGCTTTTGCATGAGTTGGGTGGTTCTGAAGGATGCAACACTTTGTGCCCAGAGGTCCTTTTGACATTTTAGAACAATGCATTCATCAGGCTGCTGGTCTCCTGAGGTACAACCGGAGCAGCAGAAAAACTAAGGAACCACAGAACCCAGCCCACTCACCCATTCTCCAAGAAATCTTTCCCTATGCCAGCTGACATTCTGGTTTCTGGGAAAACAGTCTCAAGCCAAGTTAAAGACTGCACTGCCTTCAGGGAAGGTGCATACAGATACTAAATTAGGCCTGGCAGGGTTGCAAAAGTGGGAGAAATAGAAACAAAGGGGTCAATTGTTTTCATGTCTCTGGTGTTGCCTACCAGGATAAATACAGCCTCTTTTCTCTTGGCTCTCTCTGTACTCAGGGCTTTGTAAAATGGACTGAGCATCTGCAGAATCAGGCTCCTAATCCTGCTGCTTGCACAAGCTTTACCAAATCCCTAACGTCCAGTCACTTGAATCTTCTCAAAAATGTATTTTTCTAGACCATCTGAAGATGTCTTAGAGCAAAGGAGATGTGGGCAAGTAAGTGGTTCTTTGGCTGTAACCTGTCTGAGTTTGAAGAAATGAGAAGAACAGCAGAATATACTGTCACCTGGCCTTCATACCCATTCCCCACAGCTCTCACTATATTCCAGGCAGGTGGCCCTAGCCCAGAGAACCTCTCTGTGTGAGGACAAGCAGCCAGAAAAGAATGTGACTGGGAATACTGAATAAAGCACATATATTTGTGCCTTTTTTTCTGAAACAAATAGTCACTCCAGGAAAGCATGGCAGAACTTAGATGTTGAAGAGGACACAAAGCTGGACAAGGTAGAGCTGTGCAGGGGTCCTGACAGCATTTCTTCAAAGCACAAGAGCCCTGTGACAAAAGATAATGGGACATTGGCTGTGACTCCAGAAATAGGTGTTCAAAGCTGTGAGCTTTAGAGGAGCTCAGAGGTAGGGATAAAGGAATCTCAACAAGGGAGCATAAGCAGGGTTAGATAGAAATCTTTGAAAATGATCACAGGATGCTTATACTTGATAAAGGGGTAAAAGTAACACAAGAAAATGTAAGTAAACCGTATTAAATGAGTATCCAAAACCAGCTTGGTGGCTGCAGTTGTCTAGTCTGAGGAAAAACAGCATGGTTAAAGTGAAATATAACTTGGCTTCTAATAAGAGTACTGGCTGTAGAGGTGGAAAGAAATGGAGAGTTGAGATGATGAGAGGGAAAATGCAGTGGGATTTAGAGACGGGAATGGGTGGATTAACGGAGCAAAAAGGAGCCAAAAATAACAGTGGAGGAATATTGAGAGAGAACATTACTGACAGGTGTCTGCTAGTTATAATTATATATCTCTTCTAATGCCAGTGTTATATTAGACTCTATCTTAACACAGATATTATTTCTGTCTTTGAAGCTCCTAATCAAAAGAGAAGAAGAAATACTTTCTCTCTTTTACAGGACTTAACAAAATCAAGCAGTGAATGAAGTATGCTGCAGAGAGAGAAGCTGTAAAAACAGCAGTATGGATACATGTGTATTAATAAAAGATACATGCATATGCATTTCAAATTGCATATAGAAATGATGCTTGAACTGCTACTTAAGCAGGATTACTCCTGAAACCATAGCCGGAGCAAGTTTCTAATATCAACTTGAATGAGGAGGAGTAGGCATTTTTCCCCTGATCCAAGCCTAATGGGGCTGCACAGGAGAAGAAGAGGTGATTTTATGTGAAGCTGGTGAATACTTTTTTTTGTAGGAGACTGCAGTCAGCTTGATTGTTGTGTTTTACCAGCAAAATAACTGCAGCCACAACCAGCTACAATTAGGTACTTAGTAATGTGTTAACAGGTAGCTATGCACACAAAAATGAAATCCAGTCAAGGCAAGCTGAACTTTGATCCTCAACCTGTCTTTTGCAAAGCAGCACCAAGGGACGATGTTTTTTTTTTTTAGCAGCTTTCACAGTGATACTATCACAACAATTAGTGCTTTTGAGACATGCTGGTGGGATTGACAGCTGGCTGATGACACAGCACAGCCTGGAGACTGCCATTAGATCATCACTATTGACAGGTTATCTGCTCGCTCCTCGCTAGTGGAAAGTTATTCTGTCTTTTGGCAATTGCAGCTTTTTTTTTTTTTTTTAATGAAAATACAATTTTGTTTTATTCACACCTAAACTGATAACACAACTGCCCCCAAAGTATGTTTCACAAGGGGCAATCCTGATGTTTTACTGCCATTACAGACACCCTGCAAATATTTTTAAGGGAGATTTTCTCATCACCATATGGAAAAAAAAATGCTGGAAGAGAATTTTCATTAATCCTTTTAACTGCTGGGTAAATTGTGGAAAAGGGTGTGTGTGCACACATATGCACATATATGTATTTGTCTCCACGTCAAATTTACAAATCTAAACTAAGTTGCAGGGAACTATGGTAAAGACCAGTAACTGTAGTACAGGGAGAGCATCCCAGTTGAACAGAAGATGAACACAAGTTATCCGGGATTAAAAACAAGCAAACCATTCTGCATTCACTGGAAAGCAAGAAATAGTTGCTTTCCCCAGATTTGTGTTTCCCAGTTGATTGACTGTGTCCAAGAATGTACATGCATGGTCTCTCCCAGGTCCTATTTTTCCATTCTCTTCTACAGAATCTGTAATGTTTAGAAAGGGCTGAATCTCAGCACATAATTTTTCCTGTCTGGGAACATTGTACAGATAATTGTCTTCCACTCAACTGCATTCTCACAAAGTCTAGAAGTAGAGCTGTCTTTGAGCCCTCTCTCCTTCTGTGATATGAACAAACAGGGAAGACTGACTCTCAGATAGACACGGACTGTGGCCATGTGGCTGCTGCACAACATGGTACCCTGAAGAAACAGGGTACATTCATACATACTCTGAGCTTTCTGGCTTTATTAGTAACATAAACAACAGCATTCTAAGTATATATCATTTAGTTCGTGATCACTTTGGGTTAGGTGCGGGAAAGAAAAAACCTCTGCTGTTCCAGGTGCCCCAAGGACTGTCCCTCTACTGCTACCAAGTCCCAGCCAGTGCTGAGCAGCCTGGCTGATCCCAGGTGACCCCAGCACACCTTCCCATGCATCACTACACAGCACAGGGAAAAAAAACCCAGAGCATGTTTTTCACAGACAGCCTGGTTGACATCCTTTGAGCTCACCTGCTGTAAGACCTGGGATATGAACTCACTGTTACTAGGCCAGCATGCAGTGATTTACCAAGCAAGACAAGTGTTATTTCCTTTGCAAAGTGAGCACTCAGACTGCCTTTGCAAACATTTGGGGCAGGGGCTGCTTTTTGCATGTCTTTGCACTGTCACTGGGTGTTATTGTGGTGCTGGTTCTGGACACCACACTCAACTTCAGTAAATTCCCTGAATGCTGGTCTGCTTTTCCCTACCAATACAATAAAGGTAGCCAAACCAAGGGCTTCTTCCTGTATGCTCCACAGTGCCTCGTGATCACACTGAGCTCCCAATGGATACCCAGTATCTCACACATGGCTCTGACACCCTGCTGAACGAGGCCCTCACAGCAGACTCCCGACTGACCCTCTTGCTTTCCAGGACTTCAGAACAGGGCTACCCAGGATAGAAGAGCTATCAAAACACTAAAATGACAACAGCCTAAAGCAGCAAAATGCTAAATCAAAACAGGCCATGGGCACTGGCCTTTGCTATCAGTTATGGGTATGAGGCACTGTTTCATGATAATGCTTTGAGTAAAATCCCTTCAGTAGAATGAGACACTTCTTTCCATGGGGAGTGGGCAGGGAGCTAGAGAAAGGGTAATGACTTTCAAAAGTATTAAAAAAAAATCTCTGTCTATCTATCTATCTATCTATCTATCTATCCGGATAAAGAAAAGTCTAATGCTTTCTAATTTGGAGAAAACATCTCATGGAAGACACTAGACAGTAGCTAGGGGCCTCTGATTGACAGCTCTTGGGTCTTCTCCATACCTTTGATCTGCATTATGAAATGTTAATGTCCACCACGTCAGGACTTGTTACATAAACATACCCTTTCTCTAACTGCTCAGTCCTGCCCATTGCAACTTCCATTCATATTATCCATTTATATTTATAATGCTGACTTGGAGCTTATACCCAGAAGCACTGACATTTTTTAACAGGAGCAGCTAAACTAGGGTAAAGTGCTAAATATAATTTATTGATGATAAAGAGCTTGGTTCAGATTAAATTCCAGCAATTTAATAATGAACACATTCACATCCTGCATCCGGAATATGTATATGTATGTGTTTTCCCCTCCTCATTTAACTGGGAGAAGGGGGTCTCGGAATCTGTGATTTCCTGTTGATTAGATGTGAAGCAACCACAAGCACATATTTTTGATATCTCTATTAACAGACTGTTCATGTCTAACTGCAAAACTTGGTTGCACTTCTCTCAACATCTTTGCCCAAGACAGACCAGTAAACACAATTCCTCTCTCTATAATTAGCCTTTTCTCTAAGGGCCCTGAAGTAAGTCTGCATGCCGTAGATTTAATATCCAGTGCTATATCCATATGTGCTGCCCTTGCCTGGTCCCAGAGCATATAAACTCCCCTATTAGCAGCCTTGACTGCTTAATTATGCAGATTTTTTTTGTACCCGCCTGCCTGTAAAATTACTGTGTCTAACCTTTTTTTTTCTCCCTCCTCTTTGCACCATGCTGGCCATTCTAATGAAATCGGCATAGGGGAAAGGGCCTGATTTGCAGTTATGGAGGCTGGATCGTACTGGCAATCTGTCCTTAGTGGGAGTTACAAAAGAAGTCAAATGCCTTCATCTGGTTCTCCCCTCTCATCCCCAAGGTGATTGAGTTCACTTCCTGATGCTTCCCAAGTTTTCCTCGGGCTGTCCAATCAGCGCATCCACCAGGGAGCCCAGCCTAGCTTGCAACAGTCTCCGTATCTAGTTACAGCCCCACCAGGGACAGTCAACTATCCACCCCCAAGCCTTCAGATGAAAACCTTTTCTAACAAGGCCGCCCAGCGCCAATGAAATAACACACATCTGCATATCCACTGGGTCCCATGTTTCTTGTGCTCATGGATTATGTATCTTGCAGCCTCTAATAAAGAAATGCAGTTCTTTGTTTAATGTTTATCTTATGCTTGTTAAGCAAATGCTAATGTTGTATCAGAATGCTTTAGTGCTATTTGGGTTTTTGGTGATTTACTACAAGACAATCTGCTGTGAAGTAAATTTAGAGGGGAGGGGGAAGGAAAAAAAAATAACATTCCAGCTTAGAGGGAGTGAGAGAGAGAAAGGTTTGACAGAGAAGGAGCAAGAGGCAGAGGGAAAGACGGAGAGTGCAACAGCTCCCAGTATGACTTCCCTAACCCCCGGCTGACATGCCCACTTCATCACTAGCCGGTCCGATACCTGGAGGTACAGAATCAAGCCACTATGATTTCCAAAAGGGATGAGATGATAACTTCCCCTTCAGTGATAAGGTAAACAGTGTCCTGAAGGGTAAACAAAAAATAAAAAAAAACCCCTTTTGTTGTCTGCCTTTGTGCCCTGATGGTTAGCACTGTGCTGTGTTATTCACAGACCACAGGGAAGCCCTGGATTTAATTGTTCATGCCTGGCTCTGCTAGAAATAGGCAAAAGAGAATATGAGGTATTCAGAACCCCCTTCTTCAAATTATTTTTCTTCCCTCCCCCCTTAGGGAGGGGAAGAGAGGAGATTTGGAAGCTGATGAACAAATGAATGTCCTCTATTTACCCTTTGGCAAGACAGAATATAGACATCCGCAGAGCTAAGTGCTCCTGTTAGTCTCCTCTCAATTCCTTCAACACTGTTTCAAAAGAAGGTGTAAGTTCTGGAGTTCTGTTTATTTTTCTTCTACAAATGAATCAGGGTCAATAAAATGCAGATCTCCAAAAGGAGGAGAGCTGAGTGCTAACTAGAAGCGCAGCTGCCCACATACCCGCCTTTCATGCCACAATATACTTTTTAGCAAACAGCCTTTGTCACAAAAGCAGTTGATTTTAAGGAATGAATGAAATAAGGTTGCACAAGGTTACCCGGGTCACACCAGAATTATAGCTTAAAACAATTTTGTGGATGAACAATTCTACACCTTCAACATGAGGGAAGCCCAAAAGACACCGATGGATTTCGGTACGGAGATATCTTCTGGAATCACAAAGCTATTGCGCAGTAAGGCAGTAAACTACTGTTTACTCCCTTTGCACACACATGCATTCCGAGCACATGAATATCCCACGTATTGCAAGCCTCCTATCCTCTGGGCATACCTTGTACCCTGCTGTCCAAGAGTGTGACAGTACATGAATGCATCAAAATGCTACACTTACAGATGTACACAATTACTAATCACAAACACTCAACATTTTTAAACCTTACATTGTTTATTCTGAAAGAGGAAACTGGCGCTAGAGTAAGCTGGTGCTCAGTTTTCTGGACTTAGAACAATGGACACTGAAAGTCTTCAATACAAAAAATGAAAAGTATGAAAAATGGTGAGGAGAAATTATGTGAGGTTTTCTGCCTTGTCCCCCTTTTATGTGCCTTGATTTTCATTTCAGTTGGTAAGAGGGACTCCACATTTTGAACCCATTCAAACTGCTATGTTAGCTGCTGAAACTGCTGATAGAATGTGCCTCTTCATAAATACCAGTTGGATATTTTGATGCTGTTTATTTAGAAGGAGCTGAATGCTCATTTTGAACCGAAAATCTACTATCATCAAGTAGGTTCTTCTAAGACCATAGTTGCTCTATTAAAGTGGAGGAATCTGTCTCCCATTAGCTAGCTCAGCCCTCTAAGTAGCTTAAGAACACAAGCATCCTGTGTTTTTCTTCCACTGCCTTCTCCTTTCCCTGCTTTTCTTCATTCAAACAGAGTAAATTTTCATCTAAGTGGTATACTTAATTTTTTTGTATTTGGGGTATTACTATACAAAGCCACTGTAAACTCCACACACTCTGCTAATGCGCCATTTATTACTGGATACAATTCAAGGTCTTGACTGTAATCTTTTAAAGCCCCTAACAACCTACGGTTGGGCTGCATTTGAGACTTTCTCTCCATGTAGAGTCCACCAAGAAAATTGAGCTCAATAGGAACAGCAAACCTGACAGTGTTCCCATTTAAATCCTTCAGAGCAAGGGAGTTTCTCCATACGCTAACTGTAGAATCTGTATCTGACCTGCTGACTTCAGCCAACTCCACACAACAGCATCATCACCATGAACTGGCTGCATGGAAACCCTGTCAGAGACTTCATTTCCCTCCTGCAGTCTCCATCAAAGCTACCTTTGGTAATCACTGCAGCTGAGAACACTGCTCAGCATAAATTAAGAAAGAGGCTCAAGGACACCATGAGTCTGTGGTGTATATAAGCTTGGCCTTAAATACTGGAAATCTTCCACCTCCAGCCTGTGCTTGATAAAGAATGGCCATTATAAATAGGAGGCTTGACCTAGTGACTAGAATTTGTTCACCTTACTGAAATGGTAAACTCATCTTCACTAACCAGTCTGTGTTTTTCTAGTTTCCACACCAACAGATTCTTATTAGACATCACTAATGCATGTGTCCCTGACAGCCTGTAGCTCCCCTTGTATAGCTAGCCATGCTTTTCTTCTGTGTGGTATGAGAGCAGCAGATACAGAGTGGGAGATGTGAGATGCTCCTTTGTTAAATGCCAACAATCCCTGTCTTTTTTTTTTTTTTTTAAAGCATCTGAGAGTTGTACAGATGTTTTCCAGAAGCATTTAAAAAGCATCTCTTAAAAGTCAAAATTGACTGCTATGGATCTAAGCAGGAAAACTGCACAGGTATCAAACCATAGAAGTGATGAAGCTATATCCTAAATACCCCTAAGTACCTGTGTGTCTATTTTGTCTTGACAGATCATATCATAGAATCATTGAAAATGGAGTTGGAAGGGACCTTAGAAGGTCACCTAGAGCATCCCCCTGCCTTAAGGCAGGATCAGCTATGCTGTACAATTTAGATGACCTCAAACTAACGAAGCAGAAAGGATGATGGCTAAAATGTCAGTGGATTAAGCCCAGTTCTGAATGTATTGATTACAAGAAAAAGAGCATTTGAAATCTGCTGTAACTGTGCAAGAGTCAAAGAAAACAGGTAGTTAACAAGCTGGTTAATCCAGGTTGTTTGCTTCAGGTGATGGAGTCAAGTGTTTCCGACTGTGAAGAATTATTTTCAGGATCTAGTCAGATCCACACAGGTTTCTTGTGGCTGTGCAAGCTCTAAAGGAGATATAGAGGTGTTTGATAGCTACCTGTCAGAGTCAATTTGCTAGAGTCACCATGAAGTCTTGAGTAATAGTCTCTAAGAATAATGAGTCTTTTCTGCTTGAATTTCAGCCTGTGATGTTTCCCAAATTTCTGGAAGTGACAAGACACACACAATAAAGCCTGAGAGTCAAATCCAAGTGTCTCCTACATAAAGAACTGCTGCTCTCTTAATGTAAGATACCAATGACCTAAATATGATGGAGGAGAGGGTCCAAAACTTGCCACCTCTGACATTTATCTTCAATTCTGGGACATTATTGACAGAGGATCCATGGGGTGATTCCCCCCCACCCCCGACAGGTGACAAAGGTCTTCACTGCAAGATTCTGCTCTGTCATCAGTGATGTCAAGGTGCAAAGGGAGAACGAGGAGACATGTAAGAAAAGCAACACGATTCACAGTGTATTCAGGTACCAAGGTAGACAGATCTGTAAACCTCCATCTCTTCTGATTTGAACTGGGAAAACTATTTTACTTAAGCATCTACAAAGTACTGATGAGGAGGGCAGAGAGGCCAGGCTAAAGCTCCACCCAAATAAACTTCACTTTAAGTAACAAGAAAAAGTGTGTGGAAGTACACTGGCAAACGATTATCAAGGCTTACTTTCTAAAGCTATTTATTTGGAGAATAATTGTCTGTATTAGCTGTTCAGGTAACAGTGACAACTAAGAGCTCTTCTCATCACTTTTGCTTAGCAGGAAGACATATTTTCACAAGCATATGAGCTGACAGAGATGCTATCTGCCTTTGCCCCTGGAGGTCAGATATTTGCACCTATGGGGCTTTCACTGCAGGCCCACGCAGTAACTGCGGGTACTGTGGACAATAATCCTTGAAGAACTACAGTGTCTGACTACTGATTTCTAGGTAAAATTCAGCATGTTGGTTTTAAGTTTTAAAGCCCTAGCTGGTTTGAACTGAGAGATGGTTATTTTTTTCATAGAAAAGGTGACAACTGTGGTCAGAAATGCTTAGCTCACCAGCATTGTTCTGGCACAACCAGGCAAATACAATTCCAGGAGGTTTTGTTCAGGGATTTATAGATTTAGGCTTTGTTATCCAATAGAGTTCAACAAGACTGGAATCTGGTTGCATTTGGAAATGGCCTTCTGCGAGAAGCTGGTTGGCAATAAGAGGGGTTCATGTGGAAGGTTTGTAGGACAAGATTCTGACAGGGTAATGTTCTGGAACTGGGAAAGGTTTATGTGGTTTTGTTAAATATTTAGTAAACTCTATTCTACTTTTGTGCCATGAAACATGAGAGCAGCACAAAATCAGTTAATTAAAATTGAAATACAATGTCAAACTTCAGAATGGCAGAGCAGCCTCACAGAAAGAAATCCTCCCTTACCCACCTCACTCACATTTACAGCACTGAGGAATCAGCAGACTGCATGACAAGATTCTCCTTGATGGTTTCTGAAGTGACAGAGATAATCTGTAGGGTGGGCTAAAGTGAGTTGTGCAATGTAAAGGAGAAAACACAATAATTGACCGATCACCTCAAACCCTCAAGTACACAATACCAGAACTTAATGATGCAGGGTAAAAGCTGTTTAATGACGGCGTTGGTCATGCTGACAGCTTCAGAAATGATGAGACAGTACGTATCAGCAACGTTTGTATGAGTGTCAGTGTCTCTGTGCATGTATTTATGAACGCATCTTCTCTGTTGTCCCAGTTGCTGGCAGATTCCTGGAGTACCTGAATGGGATGGGTGGTTTGTGGAGTGTGCCAAAGCGTGGTAGGAGGTACGATATTGTTAGGAGGTGATATTGGGTGGCCCATCACAGGCGTTCCAAAAGGAGAAATGAGAACAGCTGCAAACCCTACGCCACAACGTTGGAAGCAGAATTTTCTGACGGTACATTACAGCGAATGCAACTTCTTTCAGCTGTATAGGAAGTGTCAGAGAACGGCAATCAACATTGTGACAGTTCTTTTGTTTTTGGCTGAATATTTTTTTTTTAAAGACTACAAGCTTACTGCATTATTTGAACTTCTTTCAGTCTGAAAATACATGCTCTCCCATGCATTTTTCTTCCGGTCTCTGATGGGTCAGTCTCAGGATTTTTTTTTAATTTAAAAGACCCATCAAATAAGGGTTTTTTCCCCCTTTCTTGTAAAAGCTAATATTGGGGTTGAGGGCCAAACAATATAATGATGCAGTATTACTTGCATTATTCCTGAAGCTATTTGATTTTGACAAGCCCACATTTGGTAATTAACATGAGAATGCCCCCTTGGGCTGTTCTCCTGTTAGCTAAAATATCTTATAAATTACTGTAATAAAAGGAAAAAGTGAACACACTGCCTGTCAATGTTTCAACTTATCTAGCAGGAAGAGAAGACAATGCCATGATCTGGAAACACGCACACGCCAAATGGATGCATAAATTACACCGTCTATGCCCATCTGAACCAGTCACCTGTCTGTCAGTGAAAAATATACACATAATAGTGTGTAGGAAAAGAAAAGTGCATTACTATTTGTATGGTATTTCTGTAGATATGGAACAGCATCTCTCATAGTCCACAGAGGTATTCTATCCCATTAACAGATAGAACAAATAGGTAATGTTTTTTAGTAGAAGAGGTAACCAGTGCGGAGTGTGTCAGATGGCAGGATTCACCTCTTCACCTGTTCTGTTAGGGGTCGTGTCCATGGGGCTGCCTATACTTGGTGCCAGTGGAAATCCTGCTCCAAACAGTCTGAATGCCCCGTGTCTACCGCCAGTTTTGCAAATACACCCTTCTGGTGCTCCGAACTCAGAGACCGACAGCCCAGCAGCCAGACTTACATGGCAATTTCTGCTGTCCTGTCATCTGTGGTATAATAACATCCTGCAGCAAACATAAAAATCCACTGCTAACATCAAATGTATTCAAAACTGGGCACAAATATAAACCACGCAAACACATCCTGCATATCCCAGTGCAGCAGGCTGAATGCCCTTACACAACCTGTTCAAAATAATGGAATTCGACATGAAAGAAAGTGCCTTGTATAATACTTCCTGGCAGGTACAATATTTTCCTTTATTTATGAATGCAGGTGCTGGCAAAAAAAAAACAGAAATGAGTGAAGGTTTTTTCCTTAGAAACATATTTAATTTTTTTTTTCTCTTCTGATTGCAAAACTCAGTGCAGAAGAGCAGAGAAACTGGGGTGGGGAAAGAAGTCTATGCTTTATACAGGGCTTGTATAGTCTGGGTATATGGTTGTGAAACTGGAAATACAGAGGATGAACACACCAGACAAACTGACAAAGAACTCACATGACTACTTAAAGGGTTTACTTCTTTCCAAAAGAAAGCATTAATTAAAAGCACCAATGATGCTGAAATAATCTCTGTGACAACTTATTTTCTAGGCTGTTTTGATCAAAGATTTGCCACCTTTGCTAATATAAAGTACCAGATTGCTGCAAGAGCAATAGTTTTCAAGTTCGATCCTTGAGGACCCTTTTTATTTTCCTGTTAAAGGCCTTGCAAAATCAATGCCTATAAATCGTAGACTTATTGATAAAAATTCTGGGGCATGCAACTGAATGTAGATCAAAAAATGCCTGTGTTTAATCCATTGCAGACATAATTTGCTACTATTGCTGAATTTTAAAAGGATCTGATCCAAAGCAATGTCACGTTCCCAGCTCTGTGCCATAGCCTACTGACATTTGATCACAAATGTGACTGCATTTTCCTTGTGACAGCTGGGACACAATGCAAGCCAGCTGATCCAGTTCCTCCTGTAAAGAGCAGGACAATATAGGGGGCTTGTTTGTCCCAAGCATACCGTGCAATTTTATACATCAGGCTGCAAAGTTATTACATGCAGCCTACTAAAACTTACAAATGACCATTTCACCTTTGCTTTTTCTACAGCAGGCAAAAACCTAAGGAACAATTCTCTTCTGGATGAGTTTTCCAATGACTCGATGCTGCAGTCACCAGGTCAGAGGTAATGAGGGCTGCACAGCTTACAGTGCCACAGCTCCAGCTTTGTTAGATCAATGGCCTACAATTACCTACAAACAAGTCAGACACCAATCAATGGTTTGTTATTTCCTGTACGAATTGTGCAGGGAAACTTTGCTAGGTCAGGGAAAATCACAGTGGAGGCAACGGCTGCACCTGCTTGCAGTGCCTATCATGCCAAAACACCTTATGAGTAACCTTGAAGATCCTGTAATATGGTTAGAGGCCACAGGGACAATCTGGGTTCCTCAGATGAGCCTGGTTTCTCTGGCCCAGCATCAGGTCCAAAGGCTACTCTGCCATTATAAGTTGGAAAACCTAAAGGATGCTAATGAATAAAAAGAACCTAGCTCAAACCTCAGAATGTAAAATTCCAAATCAGGGCACATCATGGCACCACAGCACAGCCTAGATCTGAAGTTTTATTTTTACAGCTATCATGGCACTAAAAACTGCAATATGAGCCAAATCCATTCCAACGGATTCATTTATTTTTGAGGGATGTCAAAGGTGCCAGATTGATAGCCCTGGCGAGCAACATTTTCAATTTCTCTGCACACCAGGCACAGCACAGGCAGCAGCAGTGCTAGCCTCCTGCCCGTGCTTCCCATCCAAGACTCCTCGGTCCAGAGAGGGACCACCTAGACGCAGTACAGAGCTATCTCTCTCTCACCTAGAGCTATTTCTGTGCAATCAGCCTGTGTCCTCACTGCTGTGCTACAGTCAATGAAAGCACCACCCACGGCAGATGTGTTTTTGTGAGGAACATTTGTCTGCCGAAAACCGGCATGGGAACGAGACTCATTTGTGCGCAAGTCATCAAATGTCTAGGAGGTCTTAACAGCTGTGCTCACACTACCAAGGTGGTATGACCTGGCAGCAGTAACCTTAATGCTCCCGTCCCTCATTATTAGTGTTGTTTAGTGCAGACAATGCCCTACCTTTGTATAAAGACACCAGACACAGGCAGTCTTGGACACAATTCCACCAGTTTTCTCAAACACCCCAGTTACACTCTTTACCTTTCCTGCTCACACATATGCCTGCTCCCTACCTTTTTGGTGATGTTTCTCTTGCTGAAAATGCCAAGGGATTAGCTAGGAGCAGCTCCTCTTTACAGAGCTATCACCCCAATTTTAAAATAAGGAAGAAAATAAAAGGCAAGGAAAACAGTTAGAGAGTGCCATTTGATCAAATACGCACATAACTAAGCTGACATAAACATGCCTCTATTTCCTGTAATACTTTTTTAAAAGTAGAGGAGCAGAGCAGGAGTCCTGCTGGATTTCCCTTAGCAACCTGACAGGAGCCCACAAGGTCAGCTAGCAGGAAGCGTAGAAAATTATACAGTGGGGAATTATCAGCTAAATTATTTCACTATACTCAGGATTTTTACTGTTCCTCCCAAGACAGTGGCCTCTTGCTACTTGCAATAGAAACAAGAATAAAAGGACAGAAATGACAAAAGAAATCTTAAAAAAATGCATGTTTTATGTGCCTCCTGAAGATGGTGACTTTAATGCCCAACCCATTTTTTGTTGTTGATTTTAGATCAAAGGCCTGATCCATAGCTGTGGCTAACATGCACGAAAGAGGCTGTGTCTGTGTGCACGCAGCTGCACGTACCCACACAGGTGCATGAAGGTGACTCAAAATTCACCTTTCCACCTCCCAGTTCTGCTGCTGTCTCTAACCAAGCCCATGCCAAGCTACAGCAACCTGGGGTCTGCTCAAAATCCACGCAGCTGAGAATGAGCCTGGGAGGTAGGGCTACAAAACCTGCCTTTGCTGTCACCCTGGGATCCAAGGGGTAAAACGCAAAGCCTCCCAGCTGAAGCACCATCACTTGAGGAACTACATCAGAGGAAGGCACAAGCTCCCAAGCCCACTTTGCCTGTTTTAAGAGCTGTTTATTGAGGTGCTGTGGGATGGAGGCTTTTCCCTGCCACCCCTGCTCTGCTCTTAGTACCAGATATGTCCTGGTTCTAGGGGAGGAGGAAGAGAAACCTGGAAGACCGCTCACAATGTGGCTCATTTCACAGACCTGTGAGCATGATTTATCAATTAACAGGTAATGAAAAAAAAATTCCTTGCAATTAAAGCCTTGATTTTGCTCAAACAGGAAGCAGTACCATGCCATCGTGTACTCCTGAGAGAGACAGGCAGCTCCTGTCACTAATGTGGAGCACAGTTAATCTTAACAGATTCACTGCAGGCCCCTTGAGAGATGCCATGTTGATGAAGGAAGATACAGTAGGGAGCCCCCCTCCCTCCCCACAGGGCCTGGCTGATTGCAAAGCCGACAGAAAGGTGGAGGGAACGTGTGCTCTCTGTTTCGCAGCAGAGTGGCAGAACTGTTGAAGGCAAAGGCAACTTCTGACTCCAAAAGACCATTTCTGCCAGGTTATTCTTTAATTTCTGTATCAAAATGTTATTTATACTTTATTTTCTTTCCTCACTTGGGACTTTTTTATTCATCTATCTATTGAAACCCTTCCCACTTTTAAAAAATAATGTACAGATGTATATTTGCTCTACAGAATATAGAATATATACATGTATGTACACATATACACGTGTACACGTGCATATATGTGCGTGTGTATATCTATACATTTCAGCCTTGTTAAAACCACTCCCTACAGAGTGAATATACTTCTCCACATTCCTTTTTAGAAGTGTGAAGGGTTTTAAGAGATTTCGCAGGGTAGAATGCCTAAGAATTACTCAGAAAGAACTCAGAGCAAATTAAGGGAGATGTTTTTCTTTTCTGCTGCTTGAAAAGCAAAAACACAGAGCACTTATCAGAAAAACAAAACAAAAAACATTGAAACAAAACAAAACAAAACCCCCAACAAAACAAATAAGCAAACCCCAAACCAAACCAAACCAAACCAAAACAAAACAAAAAAAAAAGAAAATGCAGAGCAGCCAGGATTTTGAAAATAAATCATTATGGGTGCTAGGATTTTTTCCTTTTTCCAGATAACTTAGTGGTAATATTGGTTGGTTTGTGGCCCTACAAGCAGGGACTGCATATCTGAGCTGATGTGCCTCCTTTGTGGCAAAGGTAATAGGTTGAAAATTACCTCTGTTTAACTTGTGTAATATAAATCCTGTACCAGATTGTTTACACACAACAGAGAATCATAGAATATCTTGAGTTGGAAGGGACCCATAAAGGATCATCAAGTCCAGCTCCCCTCTCCTCACAGGACTGCCTAACACCAATAATATGACTAAGAGAGTCCTGCAGATGTTCCTTGAACTCTTGACAGGCTTGGTGCCGTGGGGAGCCTGTTCCAGTGATTGACCACCTGCTCAGTGAAGAACCTTTTCCTAATGTCCAATCTGAACTTCCCTTGACAGAGTGTCATTCTGTTGCATCCATGTGCCTTTGACTAAGTATTCACTTCTTGCACATCTTTGTCTGTATAGCAGGATGTATATGCAATTATGCTATCATACTGATGAGAGAACTTAGACTGATGGACTACTGAAAATACCATTACACTGATAATAGATAACCATAAATTGCTGACATTTGGAAAAAGAAACACACACTATGCTAATTTCTACATTCATTAAAGCATGCCCAACACATGTTCCCAACACCACTGCAAATCATCAATTCTGCCAAGGAGAAAAGGCTTTCTAGAGGCTGAGAAAGATAAGTAAACACAAAGAATCTGGGATACTCCTCTAGGTACATCTTAGCAAGCCATGCGTGCTCGCTGAGGTTGCTGTATCACACACCAGAAGTGGCTGCAAGAAAGTATTTTTGTGGTTGATCAGGGACAAAAGATACACTACTGACATGCCACAATCATAAGCCTGCTGAAAGCGTGAAGAAGGTTTCCTACCCAAGTGTAGTCACATTCACAGCTCAAAACAGACAGGAAGGTACAGGAAACAGACCACAGTGTTGCTGAACATGCTGGTCAGCATGAAAATGTTTTAAAGGTGTCTGAACAATTGAATTGGAGGAAGTACAGCATGTGGAAGTTGAGTTATTCCAAAGAGTCATACCTGTGCAAAGGTGTAACAGACCACAGAGTGGCCATGGGCTTGTGTGCTCTTGGAATAGCCATCTAGTGCTAAAGATGTAGTTACAGCGTATGTCTGACTTTGGAACACCACCTACTTGCAGTGGAAGGTCACAAAGCAAAGAAGACCTATGAATGCCAAAAGCACTTAAAGTGGTTTTCATGAAAATCTGGCTTTACGATAATCTCCAGTCATTAAGCTTTCTTCAAAGCAATTTCCAGAAGGATTGCTGGTTATAAACAACTTGAATTTCAAGCAGAACCTGGGCGACTATTCACAGTGAAAAATGTATTCAGTGATTCTCCTCCTTTTTCCTGGGTGCTACTTTTTACAGGTGGATTTTGTATGTGTTTATCATTTTCAACCCTTTGATAAATGTTCCAGTCAAATAAATTTTATTCTTCCATTGTTCATGTGGTTGGATTGCAGAGGGTCTTCCCTGCTCTACAATGCTTTCATTAGACAGTGCCTTCTGGTTTTAGCTCTACTGATTAGCAGGGCAGGTATGACCTCCTCTGTTTGCACTGTGCTCTGAAACAGGAAATCAGTAATATGTATTGTGGTGGGACTGTCCGGGGAGCAGAAGAACTGAAATGTTCTTGGCTTTCATGGCAGGAGGATGCAGAGTAGGTCATCTTGAGAGAGGAGGTCACTAGGGATAAGTTGTAGCTGGTTTTCTCTTACCCTTACATTGCAAAAAGAAGATGGGGGTGGGAGGAGTCACTGACGTGAGATCTTCCTTAGGAAACTGAGAAGGACAAGTATGAAACTCACAATGGGATAAAAAAATCTGTGAAACTGGTTCCCACCATCAGTTGCTTTATGGCTAATGGCATTGGTTCTGGCTCTCTTTCAACTTCTTTCTCCGCTATCCCTGTCCTGTTTTGCCTTCTCTCGACTGTGATGGCTGTACCATCTAAACTCAGTTTCATTTCCTCCTAAAATACTTCGTGGTTATGTGCCTGAGATTACTTCTCCGTTTGCTTCGTTTGCAACTGTGGCAAACAGGACCAGGACTTCAAACCCGGTGTCTAAATTTACCAAACTGTGATTCAGTATTTTTACAGAAAATACAGTACCTCAGAAAGAGGATTCTCTAGTACATTACTCCTAGGAAGACAGCATACCTTCACTTCCCTCTGTCCAACACGTTTCTCTAAATTACGTGAATTCCCCAGCTTCCTAGCACAGCTTTTAAGAAGGGTCGCTCTCTGCTTACTAATCAGGCATGTGAATGGTTTTCCTTAAAGAAAGAAACTTTGAAAACACATGAAAATCTACTGAATATCAATCATTATGGTGGTCCCTTTAAACTCTGTCGTAATACTCAAGAGAAGGCTTCCTGCTGAATTAAAATCTGCAGTTTCAAATGCGCAGCCTTTCTTTAACTGCACTGACTCTGCTCTGTTTTCCTTTTGTTCAGGGCTGATGATTTTTTTCCCTAGAGATTATTTATTTTGGACACCCCTTTAACGTGGTCCCAACATTTACCCTGCTTTGGTGTTGAAACAGATTTTTTTTTTTTGTCCTGATATTCTTCCAGTGAAGGGTTTAGTTAAAAAAAGATAAAGAAATAAATTCACAAAAATCACAAATGCTCCCATACTCCGAGAAATTTTAAACATATTTTTGAGCATTCTTCAAAAGCAAGGGATTGGCATCTCCTAGGGACTGAAGCTGAGTCCTGGAAGGGACGTAACAAAGGGTGAGTAGTGGTGTAAACTTCCCTCTGGTTCTCTACTAAAATATGTAATTCCTGATCTGGACCACTCCCAGAGATAAGAGAGCAATTCATTAGGTATGGGTGACAATTTCCCCTTCCTATTACCCACCACTGATAGGATCAGAACCCTGGGAAGGACTTTAAGAAGCTGATCCTTTTGTCCTCAGGAAGGATTAACTCTTTCTGTGTCATTCCTGCACAGACATTTGTTACCCATCTCTTTCAAGCAGAACCAAGTGCTACAAGGTCTTCTGAGGTGCCCAGAGACAGATGCAGCCCGATAGCCAGACCTGCCAGCATATCTGGCCATTTGCAATGGTTTGCAGGCTGGCTCAGTGGCCATACGGTTGTTTGGATGATATCTCCATGGGATTTATCTTCCACCTTCAAAAACAACCAACCATGTGAAAGGCTGCCAAATGCCCCAAATGTAAAATCTTTCCACCAAAATTCTTCGTGTAGGACGTAGCGATTTATTCTTGGCTATTTCTAAAGAACTGTGAAAGGAAAGAATATCAAACCTCAGTTCAGATGATCACAATTTGAAAAACAAAGATAATCCAGGGTTGTATTATAATTTTTATAGGTACAATTTGTACCTATCTTTCAGTAGATGAGAGAGGTGGCACAGGAGAAACGGATCATTAAACAGTAGTGTGAAGCCAGGGAAATTAACCAGCTGCTGTGAAAGCCACCTCGCTCCGTCTCTGAGCGCGCGACAGACACGGCGAGAGGGAGGGAGGGAGGAAAAGAGAGAGGTGCCAATTGTACCTATAATGCAATCATTAAAAAAACTCTGCCTACGATCTCGCCATAGCGGCTCGCACAGGTTAGATCAAAGAGACGCTGCTGCTGCTCACAAAGGGGCTTCGCTTTGCATAAATACGTGCGCTCGCACGTAGAATATTCCAGCCAATTCAAAGCTCTAATATATAGCCGAGGGTAGCCTTTAGAGGCCAGAATGCATTCTGTAGGGTTCTCTCTCCTCTACCCACTGCAAAAACTGTCTTTGGAAGAGGGGAGGCGATGAAACAAACAGCGGAAAAGGAAGGGTGATGTGTGCTCAACGAGCATCTCCCCAAGCATGTGGAACTCTCTACTCATGGCTCACCCCATGCTGCACACGTGGTGGGTACACACTGCCACCCAGCACACTTCCAAAACACATCGGGTCACTATCAGTTGGCCCTAGGAGGCACAATTCCTATTCCATGTGCCCCACTCTGAAAAGTTCCTTTTGCACTGAGTCAAATGAAGGGGCTATTTCCACCACTGGCTGCTGTGGCTCCAGCTCTAACAATAAAAGACGGAACAAAATACTTTGAAGAAATAACATATGCATTCTTGGGTTATTGTGCTGAAGAAAGAGATAAAACAGGAACAAAGTAAGAAATTATATTGTCAGAAAAAAATGTGAACTTTTTGATTGGGGATGACATTTATTTTAAGTGTGCAGTGACGGCAGGGAATCTGTCAGGGTAAGACATGGCAGAGGTTTCAACGTTTGTTAAGAGCATCATGGGAATTTAACTAAAACTGTTAAAACTGACACTATTGGCTTTTGTTAACACATTAGGCATGGGAAAAGTGCCAGTCAGCATATCCTCCATAGCATCAGTTCAGTTAAATCATCTGGAAGATGCATAAAACTGGGTGTGATAATAAATGCGACGTTTTCCACACATGGATAGAGGGAGCAGAGGGGGACAGGACCGTTTTGACAAGAACAACGAGATCACTTTTAAAAACCTGCACCTGCTTTGTAATTTAAAAGCGTGCAAGAGGTAGGAAGGAGTTTCAGAAATGTTTTTTCTTTTAAAGACAAGTGAAACAAACTTACTAAATGCAATACAAATGGATTCTGAGTAAGTGCTTATAGTAGAAAATAACTTAATACTAGAGTGTATATTTATGGAATTGGCTCGAGTACAATTAAAGCACTGTCTAAAGCATTCCACTTTAAAACAGACTCAATTACCACTTCATAGTTTGGCTGGCAGACCAACAAAAACAGAATGCCAGCCATTTACTTGCAAGAACAGGAGATACATTAATATAAATACAGTGGTGCCACTGCCAGAGGATTTGAACAGAGCTCTGTGGACCCGAATCTCCAGCAAAATATCCCACTCAGAGGCAAAAACCCAGATATCTGTTTGCTGAGCACATATACCAAACATGAATGGGTCAAAAGCCCCCCCACCCTACTATGAAATCTCCTTACACAAATAAACACTAAGAATGACTCAAAGCTCTGCATTCTGATAAGGCAAAGCATATTACATAGATCTAACCATCTCTAGATGAAGAAGCATGTGAAATGGATACATTTTGCTGTGCAACCATCTGTGACCAAGCAATAAGCAAGATCTAAAACAACTGAGTCAATCTCATAGTAAAATAAACTGATCAAGAAGTGAAGAAAAGTAAAGAAAAAACCCCAACCAAACCAAAACAACCCCAAGAAAGAAAAAGAGGCTTCTTTGAACTCCAAAAGGTGTTTATGAGATTATAAAATAACCAAGCTGAATTCACAATTTCTGCTATAAATGAGACACCACCAGATAAAGACATTTTGAACAATTTTGCTATTTCCGGGGTGCTCTGACTGCAGCACAGCCATTTGCTCCTAAAATGACCAGGTTTACCTTTCTAAAGTTCTTAGGCAGAGAAGTTTCTGCTCATCTGCTGCTGTCTGCTTCAGCTGATAAAACACAGATAAAAAATTAAGGATAAAAACACAGAATGAGGCTGCCAAGAGTTGTTCTTTCTGCCATTTGAACATAACCTCATGTAGCTTGATCCATTCAGCATTTACCTAAGTGCCGCATCTAAGAAAAAACAGAAAGTGGTAACATATGGAAGCTTGGGTAGTAACCAAAAGAACAATATTTTTTGGCCACACGAGCAGAGCAGTACGACGCCTCCCGACTGGTAGGAAAGCGAGCGCAGCACAGACATAACCTCATTACATACTGGAGACTTCCACCTTTCGAACTTTCAGCAGACTCATTTCTTAGAGCCTTCAAGCTCTCTCATCGATCCGAAGCTATTGCTATGCACAGGGTGGCCTCGAAGGGCATGACACCTGTGGTATAATGCCATATGTCTCAGAAGGTTTTATTATTTATTTTTAAATGAAATCTAAATAGCTGTACATAGTAAGGAAATGGTTTTCACAGGCACTAAAGGACTGATTTAATAAAGATTACAGTCAGAGATTACTGGCAGCTACAAAGAAATGCCAGACGCTGAGAGTTTTTCTGTACCGCCAATCTGTACAGATGTAGGAGAAAGGGTCTGATTATGTGTATCACTGGGAAACCTATAAGTAATGCCAGCAAGAGACAGGCATCATTCCTATATGTCTTCATTTAAAGCAGTAAGGACTAAGGAGAGAGGAGGGTCAAAGAAATGCAGGCTTACACTGCTACAAGCTATATTGTATAATAATTTAATTCATTAATTGCACACATTCCCAACCTTTAGACCTACTAATGTGTTCTCAGATATTCACAGAGCTTTTACTCATCGCAGAATCTACAATACACTCTTTACTTAGAAGAAGAGAAGAAGGCAAGAAGGCTTGATTCCATTACTGGAGTGATTTGCTCTTAATCTGCTAAAGGTTATGTTGGCTCTCTGTAGTAGCAAAAATTTTAAAATGAGGCTTTTATTTTTATTATTCCACCACGTTCTGCTTCATCTTTTCCCCCCTCATATTTTGATATAAAGTAATCCTAATTATTCTTCAAAAGCTAAGCGTTTTTTTGGTAACTAACCTGTTTCACCAAATTAAAATTAAGTCCATGCAAACAGGCACACGGCAGAGATAATTCTGTAGTGATCATCAGGTATGTAAATACCCGCAGCACTGCCCTTTCCTGACACATGCCACAGAAAGCTACCGGCTGGATCTGCCTCGGGGGGCAGCTCAGCTCTCCTGGGAAACTTTGAAAAATAATCGCCATAATAATATGACAGCCCTGAACAATATGGGCCAGATCCTGCAGCTCTGCTCTGTGAGGAGATCTGCCGAAGCCCACTCCTCTGTGTGCAGCCAAGGACGTTTGGGTGGCAGCATCAGAGCTCTGTTTCCGGTGTGTGTTTCATCACACTTCTTTTCTCGCTATTGGGAACAGACTGAAAACGGCCCAGTCAGATAAAGGACTGCTGCAGCTCATTCCTCCCTTGAAATTTTAATCCAGTGAGTACGACATCATAACGATGTTATACTGATGTCACATGGGCACCACTGTAGTTTTGTGTAGGAAGCACGGCTCGGTGTGGACTCTGTGTTTTGTCCCACTGTGCTTGACAATAAGGAGAAAACACAGAAATGTAGAAAACCACAGAAATCGCATGTCAAGCTGCTAATGTATTTTTCCCACATAAAAAATGATCTTGCAAGGTAACTGTGAACTACACTCAGCTTAAAAAATTCTCCTCCTATTTAAAACATATTCATTTTTGATTTTACGTCTTGTTTAATGATACTAAAACCAGAGCATATCAGTCTTTTTCATTGTTTGGCCTTTTTTTGATGAAGAATGGAAAAGAAGGGTGGAAGAGGAGAAAGTCGTAACAATTACTGAAAAGACTACGGGTAGCAAAAGTTGATACAATTACCTGCAATAAATTTGACTGTCAAGTTTCATGCTACTGAACTTGCAGTGACATTTTATGAGAAAATTGCTTGATTTTTTTTCCTTCACTAATGTAATGCCATCATTTATTTCAATAAGGTAGTAAATATTTTCACTATTACATGAAACAACCTTTTGGTTGGTTTATAATTACAAGAATGATGCTAACTGTATTCCTTGCTTTGTTTCAATATCCCTTGTCATTGCCATAGACCTCTCTGCCTCTCTTGTTTTTCTCAAAAGCAATTTAGAAAATGCTTGTATTTTAGACAAAAGGAGAACATTTGGTGAAAGAAAATTCATCATTAGGTATCTAGAGGTTTGTTAATAGAAAAGGCAACTCCCACAGTGTATCCTAGTGCTCAAGCCAGACACACATGCTCAGGACCAGCAAGCTGCCTTCACAGTGGGCCAAAAGTCATTATCATAATTTTATATTACATAGACTACATTGAAAATTTAATATATCCCAGCAAAAAGAGACAAAAGACATTTTGCATAATGCTTCTGTGAGCGCACTCTCTCTTGCTACTCTTTTAGCCACCCCATGCAGATAATCACACCAGGAAAAAGAAGTTCATTACCTAAGCCAAATCAAAATTAGGCTTTTCTTTTTGATAGGGAACTTCATTAGTAAGCCCTGTCTTATACAGCTGGGAGATTTGATGAATCTATCTTGGAGTAATAATTCAGCACAATCAGCCACATTTCTGCTTTAAGTTTTACGTCTTTGTTACAAAAATTGGAATTATACATATAGTGTGCAGTCATATAGCTACAAATTCATAGCCTATGTATTCTCATTTCACAGCGTTTAAAACATGCCAGAGTGGCAGCACACTATGTTAGTAAACAGGTTCCCTCATTTCCATGGTCGAGGCTTCTAGGGACTAAAAGTCCTAAATAGTTGGAAAATGGATTTTGCTCCTTGTTGCAGAACCTGCAGCTAAACGACATTACAGAAGTGATTTCATGAAAAGGAAAGATTGTCTCCTCTGCCTCCATTTTCCCCTACTCCCCTCGTTAAGCCCTTTCCTGATTATGACCCAGACTATAAAACTAGCATCCTTCCTGAATTTCCAAAGGGGGGAGAAATGCACTGGGGTAATGTCCCATCTGTATTGCGCTCAATCTCTAAAAAAGACAAGAAACGAAAGGTTCTGCTGTCTGTAGATACATGGTTACAGGCAGGTAGGCACTGCTATGTAAGCAATATATCAATTGCAGAATCCAGCTGGACATCTGCAAATCACGATGTGGTTTGCGACAGTGACAGGATTCTGCTGTTCCAGAGCATGCCCGGTACAGGGCTGCAGGTGGCTGTACTGTCATCTGGGGCTCTTCTTTATGCATGTTTTCCCCCACAGACATGCCTGGATACTCTGCCCTCTTGTCATATTTCCAGTGCAGCAGTATTTTTCATTGTGATCACACAAAACAATCTGCAAAAGTCATATTCACACAGAATTCCCCAAATGCTTTACATACCAACAAAAAGTATCACTGTCCCCATTTTAATGTTGTGACCAGCTGCATTTCACAGCAATTAAGTGATATGCCCAAGAAGACAGAGGCAATCACTCAGAAAGCTGAGAAAAAGCAGTACAGATGGGTTGGTCAGCATCCCCAAAAACTATGACGAAGGGTCTCCTGACCAGCAGGAATTACTGTAAAACTCTCTTCAGGAGGCAGGAATGTTTAAATATGCTACAGAAGAATAATTTTATCCGCATACCACATCTTCTTTTACAGTTAAATACAAATGGCTCTTCAGATTGCAAATGTGCCTCAGGATGTGTCTCCAAACAAAGGTCCTTTTTTACACCTATAGACATTCATTCCACCAAATATGCACACGCGTATCTGCACTCCTGGTAAAGCTGGATTAGAGTGTATAAATGTATAAATACAGCCAAGGTTGTGGTATGGGAGGGCAAACACTGTGATCCTGACACAACACTTGTGTGTGGATGACACAAGTCATCCACTTGTCAACACTGAGATGACACATCCGTACACTCCCGACGTGACTTAGATAAGGGTGTTGAAGCTTTCAGGATACCAGCAGTTCCCCCTTGAATACGCACGCGAGTTAAGACACTTATTACTTACAGTTTCAGCTGTTCAGCTCTACTCATGAAAATGTCCTTAAAGCCACGCAGGTAAGGTGGATGGACCTAAAAAGATGGGCTGTAGAAAAAAGGCCTCTCCCCACCTCTGTGTGTCACTAGTGGGGGGGCTTAGCTGCACCCTGGTGAGTGAGGCTGAAGCTGGCTTTCACGGGTAGAAGAATTTACTGTACTAGGACATCTGGGTCCTAAATGGGACAAGAAGTTGGGATGCTTCTCACTAATTGACATCTGGAACTCTGTGCACTGGGATCTGGGGAGCTTTGGTGTGGACAGGCAAAGTCAATGGGGCCATGTTACAGGCTCCCTAAATCTCGGCATGGCAATGAGGCACCAACTTCCTTTTCATCTCTGACCAGTGAAGGGAACCTGGAGGGCAGGCTCTTCTAAAAAGGCTGCTGAATTCATCCAAAAGTGCTTATCCAAAGCTTTCAGGTGTCCCTTGGACCTCTAGATAAACTGGTTTACATTGTACAAACAAATCTCATTTTTGGCTCAGAGCATTTTTGACAGCCTCTCAAACACATCTTAGGCTTGTCAGAGGTCCTTCATGTGACTCTCATAATGCAAAGCAGCCCTACATTTTGAAATATTTCCTTTCTTCTTGTTTTCATTGAGAGAAATCACAGAGAAAATCCCTGCAAATTGTCAACAGAAACACAGAAGAATGGCTGCGAAGAAACCTGTGTTTACTATCAAACACATAAACTGTATGTATTTAGACACTGGAGATTTATTACACATCCAAAGCCAAAACAGGCAGATTTACAATTATAGCTCCCCTCACTTCTTTCAACGTGGACAGCATAAAATCCTTTCCACAACTGTTTAAATTCGAGTTGGAATTTACCATGAAAATCTGAAAGTTAGGCTTGATTTACAATCTGGTCAGCAAGCTGAAATTTCAAATAAATGGATATGTACATAGTTAATCCAAGTGCACCAAATCCAGTTCAGCTATTTTCTTTTTCACTAGATATCCACATGTTATTAGAAGTACACAGCTAACCAGGTTTCATGCAGTCGACAAAATAGCATTGTGGGATTACATTAGTCCGACAGCTGCTTTATGACTATAGCTTCCAGACCAATTTATTTAATATTGATCTTTAAACAAACA
Source organism: Mystacornis crossleyi (assembly GCA_013400655.1). Taxonomy (NCBI): domain Eukaryota; kingdom Metazoa; phylum Chordata; class Aves; order Passeriformes; family Timaliidae; genus Mystacornis; species Mystacornis crossleyi. Next base: position 29,701 of record VYZQ01018468.1, read on the forward strand.
TCAGTACAAATAAATTTGAGCACTCTAGTCCTGAGATTTTGTATCTATAAAAGAGGCCAATATTCAGAGAAGCAGTTCTGCCTGTATTTCACTCTTTGATTCTGTTTTCTTTGATCCTACCAGGTATCAAATACATCAATGCCAAATTAAAACAAATCTATCCTGAGATAAAGCTCTGTTTATAATCTTTCGTGCAGAAAGAATTTTTCTATCAATAACTTCCAGCGAGCATTTTAACAGATCTTTTTATTGCTTTATTCTGGGTACTACAAAAGGCAGCAATGCCCTGTCCTGCGTACCATGCTAAACTCTCTCCAGCAGACCTGTCAAGGAGGGCTTTCAGAACAACGTGGTCTGTGTGAGACACTGGACTGTTCAGGTTAATGACTCGAAGCAACTGCCCATTTGTGGAGGTGCCGGGGTGCTTTGCTGAGGCCAGGTTTGCACCCTTCGAGGGGGAGTGGTGAGGTGGATTAGCACAGGACAGAAAGGGAGGCTACACTCCCAAGTTTGAGGCTGGTAAGAGGCAGATCCTGCAAGGTGGGGTGGTGCTTTTAATCATGCCAATTGTCCTCCCTGACACAACTCCTTCAGCCCCGTTCCTCCCGGGGAAGGTCTGGTGGGGCATAACTGGCTCAACTGGCATCAGAGGCGGCTGTCATGTCTTAGAAAATGTCATAAAGACCCCCAAAGCGCCCCCAGACTCATTTCTGAGGCCTTCCACCAGAGGATTAAAACCTCCCCCCCTCCAGGGGCAGTACCTGGGGGTTCTCACCTGAGCTTGAGCATATATTAACCCAACAGACTTCGTGTTTTGTGGGCTTCCTCCATCCCCAATGGATCGAGACTGTCACTTTGACCAAAGGACATCTAAATTGCAACAATCAAGTCTTGTCACTGGATCCACAAGCGATAGTACGTTTCTACTATTACCCTTTCTTTCTTTTCCCTTATACAT